>CAEGAF010115629.1:0-58785 GCA_903067075.1 Micropoecilia bifurca
TTTAGTTTAAGCTTCACCCAATTCCGTAAAAGATTTTGTAAAAACTTATTAACCAACTATTAATAAAAAAATCAACAAATTTGATGTTAAATTGACTATGTTAGCATTTATTTTTAAATGTTTATTACCTTATTTTAAAAATAAAATTACACTTATATATAAGTGTTCTTGAAAAGTATATTTTTAAAATTAATTCTAATATCAGCAGACAATATGTTATGGTGGTGAAATAAAAAAAACCCAGCAGAATATATTCAAATTTTTTATCCAATTAATCAATTAATCATTAGCTGCCAGCCTGATTTCAGGTTTACGTCACATCAAGAAGCAGAACTTCTCCAGTTTGTTTCTCACTTCACAAATATAATAACTCATGTGCAAAGGACAGTCTCTTCCTTTTTTTTTTTGATGCAAGTGTTTGACACCATGGAAACAAGAGGTTATCTCCAGCAGGTTACCGTGATTAAACTTAAGCTGCCGGCTGATAAGGAGCGATGATGTTTCTGAGGAACCACCAGACGTCAGAGTTACAGGACAGAGCGAGATGTGAGCAGGGAGTGAGACTCGGCCGAGCCTGCTTTGTATGTGCATGTTAAAGTGAAGATGAGGTGGGAGAGGAGGGCTTGGTGGGGGGAGAGAGGCTTTATGATGACCCAGCGTTTAACACGGTCTGTTGGGCCTGCGTGTGACCTCGTTCATCAAGTTGACACCCGGTTCTGTTTCTGCCCTGTGATTCACCAGGAGGGGAAAAAAAAAACTGAGAGAAAGGAAAAACTAGAGGGTGAGGCAGGAGTGCAGATGTGCAGTAAGGGGGAAAAAAAAGAACTTGCCACAAACGAGAAGTGGGAAAAAGTAAACAAATGTGTGTGAAAGACAAGAGAGAGAGGGAGAGCAAACAGAGGAGCGCAGGACGAGATAGCGAGAGATAAACAGTGACAACGTGAGGAGGACGAGAGGAGGACCAGAGCCGCCTCGCTCCACTGACATCCAGTAAACACCAGCAAGAAGCAGCAGCAGCAGCAGCAGAGACATCCATTCTGCTGAGCACCAGTGTTTGGAAAAACTGTGACATGATTCAGCTATATTTAAAATGCAGCTTGTCTTTTAGTGTTGGCATCCTGCAGCATGTCCTCCTAACACAAGGCATGGTTTCCATCAAACCGTTGTTGTGTTGTATTTTTTTTCTTCCTTAGGTCAGTGGAGAACAATGTCTTCTTCCAAACACAAACGCGCCGAATCATGTCGATGTCAAAACACTTTGGATGATTTGTGGCGGAGCATAAGGGACTTGCGGAAATATTCAAATCCCTTGATCTATTTCTCGTTTTTGTCACACTTTGCCGCAGGGTCCCGCGTATTTCATTTTTTCATTTCAAAGTAGTGCATAACAACTTTGAAATGAAGTTGTTATGCTTCATAGTGACTTCATTTTAAGTCCAATTCCAAAATTGGACTTAAAATTTTGGAATTTTTGATTCCCGTTCTGAGCCCATTTACTTTCTATCTTCCTCTTCTATCTCCAGCCTATTTCCAGTCACTGCAAAAACACAACATCTTACCAAGTATTTTTAGGGGATTGAGTTTATAGTACAAATATCTTAACTTACTTAAACTAAGACAAAACTAACTTACAAGTAACTTCACAGCACGGTCAACAATTCCTTCATATTGTTGAAAAGCTACTTGTTCCACTAGCAGATTATGTCATTTGTAACATTTTTCCCATGTCAAAAGTGAATACAAATGTACACCACACTTTTGAGATTTTTATTCAAAAAACACACAGTTTTCCTTCCCCCACACTTTGTGTTGCTCTGTCAATTAAATCATTTGACAAAATATAATAAAACAGGCAGGGTATGAATACTCTCACAAGATATTGTAGCAAAGCTGCTGCCTTCATTAGCTGGACATCAAAAATGAGAAATGTCTAGAAATCCCACCAAGTCCTCTTTTGTTTACTTAAATCTTGCTCAGCATCTTGCTCATGCAGTGATGTCATCTGATCCCGGTGTAGTCAAATATCACTAATTTACATTCATATTCAGCCCCCTTTTTTTGCATGATGAAATATAATCCAAAGGCAATTATCGCTTCCTGGTTAGAGGAACGTGGGAAATACAGCGATGCTCCCAGACTGTACGCCATCCTACTGCTCCGACTAGTTGCGATGGATCTGGGATTTTCTCGTTTTCATCCTTCCCACACTTTAAACGACTAAAGCCTTTCAGTGTTTCCTTGGAAAGCCTCATACTGTAGTCTTATTAAATCAGACATGCATGTTCCTTTGCATGTCCAGACATGCAAAGGAACATGTCTGAACATGTTCCTTTGCATGTATCCCCCACCTTCAGAGAAAAATGACAAGAAATTGATACCTTAAAACACGATGCTCAAAGTGAAAATGAAACTCTGGCCTAAAACAACCTTGTGAAGTCAAGCTCTCACTAAGGACGGGGCTTAAGAGAAACATGTCTGTGTAACAAGTGGAAAGTTTCTTAAGAGTAAATAAAGCTCTTAATGAAGTTCAATCAAAACCAAAAGCGTTTTAGAAAAACCTCTATTCAGTTTAAAGCTGTGTTGTAAATCATTACTAAGTAAATGAATTAAAGCTAAAGAGAGGAACAAGACAATGGATGGGCTTTTTGTCTCCACTAACTTGTCTCTGTTGTGTTCTGCGGGCTTAGCGAAGGTCTCAGAAGTGACAGGTTTTGTGAAGCAGCTGATCTAAGCACAAACATGTAAAAGCGCTGCTGGGGAAAAACTGAGCCAGCTTAGCTTGTTTGGCAATGGAGGGGAAAGAAAGAGTGAAAGAAAAGACTTTTACATGAAGCTCGGGGCAACAGGGCTTTAAATGGAGAGCTTGTGGTTTTTCAAATAGATTTCAGTTCTTATCTGCAATAAATAGCTTTCCACATTTCCAAACTAGCTGCTCCAGTGGAGAAGTGGTGAAGAAGCTAACGGCTAGCTGGAGAGAGAGACCCCAGGCTGTGGCCTGGCTGAACAACGTGTCACGATATGCTTCATATCAGTCAATAGATAATTTTTTTTTTAGGTTGAAATATATCTACAATCCTGCCAAATGAATTACATAGTCCGTTCAGTCCACACTGTTGTTTTTATTTTTTATTTTAAGCAGGAGAGTCAGGTGGCAAAACATAAAGCTACTGCGGTGCACATTAACAAGGCTGTTGCTAGGTAACCAAAAAAAACTGTTGATCCAACTAACATAGTTTTATCTGACATTTTCAATCATGTTCATCACATTGTTTACGATTTATTGCCCAATCCTACCAAATATGTAAAAACGTTGTTGCGGTTAAACCAAAAGCTATTTTACAACCATCTTCCCCATTTCTGACTTGGGCTGTTATTTCTAAAGACATTATTTAGCCCTTCATAAATACTCAGATCATAACATAAAAAAGTGTTTCTATGAAGTAAAAATATAAGGAAGGGTAAATTTAAAAATAGATTTTTTTTAATCATCAGGAAAACATTCAGCGCAGACACTGAACGCAACTAATCTGGGTTTAGAGAGTCTAAAAAGATGAACTATCCCCTTAACTTTACTACTTGCACTGTCATTTTCCCTTCAAAACAGAAACGTCTCAATAAGCTACCAAAACCACATCATGTGGTGGCCCAAGGGAACACCCAGCCTCCCTGGCAGGTGGTGGTGGTGTTGTGGCTTGATAAAAAGGGTCTGGGCCCCTGGGCCCCCTCCCCCTGGCTGATGTGCTGCTCCCGACAGCCTTGATAACAAACACGTACAACTGCACCCTGTAACCTCTCAGTTCTCACAGCAACAGCCCAGGAGCAAACATACACTGCTGCTACAGTGTAGCGAGGGTTTTAATACTTTCAAATTACAGTTTCAAAGTAGTTAAAATATCCTGTTCTGCTGTTTAAAGTGTCTGAGCTGGAGTCACTGGAAGTTTCTATGGTTGACGGAGGATAGACGCACCCCTCCCCCACCTGTTGCTGCACACCGACAGCATGCTGCGTGACAAATTCAGCTGCTAGGAAATATTTGCCACCACTAAAGACACCAGCAGTTAGTGTAGAAGCTAAAAGCTATTATAAACTTTTATGAAAATTCCAGAAGATAAGCTTGCATAATGTGTAAAGCAGCAGATAGCAGGTTAGCTTAGCCTGACTAATCAACAAGCAAATGACTTGTGCTTCTATTGCTCTATAAAAGGTGTGTATTTTTCTGTAAATATTGTTGAGTCGCACTATTTTTACTTATTTACATAGTCTCTATGTATATAGACTATATTTAGTCTCTATATATCATGGGAAAAAAGAACACACCCAGAGGGCATCTTGAGTAGAAATTTTTATTCTTTATGGCTTGTTTGAAAGGATTGTAAAGAACAATCTTACTGGAAAATTAAAAATAAAAAGAAATTCCAATGAACCCAGTCAAAGATCCACTGGTAATAAGATGAAAAGAACGACGACACTTTGTGGATCTGCAGCAAACAACTGCAGGTTAAATGACATCAGTGCCACAACTACAATCACAATAAACTTAAACAAAAAGGAAACAAAAAAGTTTTTTTTTAACTTAGTACCTCTTATAAATACCTACATATAAATATTGAAAAATGCACGTGATGACATCTGAATGTGCTGTACATGGAGCAACAGTCCGACCACCTCAGTGCAGAAACAGAAATAAAAAACACTGGTGTTTGTGCTCAGTGTCGGCGACCTCAACGATACACACAGCTCCTCCATACTGTTTATGATTATCTACATCGAATCGAAGTCAGCTCGGTTCCAAACGTCCTTAAACGTGGCCTAGAGCGGAGAGGCACAGGCAAAAATAATCTGGAGATTCTCTTTGTTTGGTATTTATTTATTAAGGCCTCTTGAAATCAAATATTGGGGTGTAAAAGAAAAAAAAAAGGTGTGCGGTCGCTTCTCCGAGTTGAAATCTCTCCTGGTTTTCCTGCGCTGTGGCAGTCTGTTGGTGAGGCAGAGCTCTGCTGCTTTGGAAAAAAAAATTAAATAAAAAGAACCAACATGAACGTCCCTCAGCATCTTCAAAATGTCCGCCGTGTTCAGCCAAGACACTCTGGGCTCACAGAAAAAAGAAAACAAAAAAAAACTAATCAATATCTAGCAAGGACATACGTGACCCCTGCTGATTGAGCTACGAAACGACGCCAACATGGATAATAATGGCAAATGAATAGTGACAAGGACATTAATAATACAACAATAATAGAGAACAATAAAATAATATTAATAATAATAATAATGATGATAAAAAATGAAGTGTCATGTTGTGGAAGCCCTGGGAAGCGACCACATGCTGTATGCTGGTTCGGCTTCCCCTCCTGAACTCCCAGCAGTCCTCGCTCCCCTTGTACCAATGAGCAAGCAGCCCGTCTTAGTCGTATAGTGCAATAATCCCGACGTCGTTTTTCCTGAAACCTGCTGCTGATGACAGCAGTGGTAGCCTACAGGGGTCTGCTCTGCTGTCCTCTCCCACTTCCTGCCCCCCCCCCCGGTCAACTCCTCCGACTTCACTGCATCCTCTCTGGCTGGATGTGCTGCTGCGGGGCGTAGTGCAGGAAGGTCGAGGCCTGGGCGGTGGCGGAGGGCAAGGTGGGGTGCACGGTGGCTGTTGCCGTGGTGGCGGCGGACGCCGTGGGGCTGGTGGCGTAGCCGTAGCCCAGGAAGCCGGCCGGGGAGGCGGCGTAGGGGTACTGCTGGTCGAAGGCGGCGTGGGCGTACTGGGCGTAGGCAGAGCTGTAGTCCAGGTAGGGGCTGGTGCCGACCGAGGCAGCCGACACCTGGGTGGGCAGCAGCAGGCTGGGCTGCACAAACGCTTGGGGGTAGATGTACGGCTGGCCCAACCTGCACAGACACACGCAGAGACGGGGGGGTCAGAGGGGCGGAGAAACCCCCCAACCTAGACCGGTTTCTACCGGTTACGTCGCTCTCAGAGGACGAGACGGTCAGGAATACAAACCCTCTGAACACCCAGCCTCACACTCAGCTCTGTTACCATCACTAACGTAAGATAGCGATGGGAGGAGCAGGTAGGGCTGGGCGATATGGATTAAAAATTAAAAAAAAAAAAAATTAATAACAGATATGAATTCAATTGATTATTTTTTCCCTCTTATTAAAAAAGAAACAGGAAATATTTTCCAACTGAGAATTAGGGCCAGGCTACGGGAATAACAGTCATATCAGCAGAAAAAAAAGAAGAATTTCACAAAGAACATTGTAAAATTGTGTGAAAAAGATTTTCTACATGAGAAAAGAAAAAGTGTAATTATCCAATCAGCTTGGTTTGTACGTTTCTTGGAAATAGTCATTTGCTTGATTATCTCAAAAATTGCTACTGATAATTTGATTCTGACATGTTAAAAGATGAAACCAAAACATAACTTCCTCAGGTGTCCAACATTCCTCATTTTAATTTTTAGGACTTTATTGTGGTAATTTAAAAAAATAAAATCCTTAGCCTGGCTCTAATATTTCATTGTAGACTGGACCTGAATTCAATGTCCAAACAAACAGAAGAATCAAAACACGATTACCAAACAGGATGGTCATCCTGTGCATGCTGACATCACTCTGAACGACGGAAACACAAAGAGCGGATTGGGGAAAAAAAAAATATATATATATATATATCATTTTCCAAAACTTAAATCTTTAAAAAACTAAATGATTAACCGATTTTAAAAAATCAAATAAAATCAAAATGAATTGCCCCAACCCTAAAAACAATTAAACAAAGAGGTTAGTATCTGAGGTGACTCAATTCTCTGTGTAAATCAGTGAGTTAAAAAAAAAAAAAACAACCACCAAACCTGTTGGGTCAGAACCTCCTGCGCTAGACGAGAGGGAACAAGAAGAGGGGGGGTGAATGACAGAGGCAGCCGTTACTGGCAGCTCTTCAAGCTCAGGCATCAGCAGTGTTTTAACAGCTGCTGCTCTTCACCCTCTGAACACACACACACACACACACACACACACACACACACACACACACACACACACACACACACACACACACACACACACACGGGAGGGGGAATAAAAAAGAGGGAAGTGCTTTGGGGAGGGCAGAAGTTAGAGTCTTTTAGTTCTCAATCAGTTTATAACTCTGCCTCACACACACACACACACACACACACACACACACACACACACACACTCTCACAGGTGATGATGGTGGCTGGGGAACTGATCAGGGTCAATGGGGGCGGGGCCGGTTCTACTGAAACTCATGGGTCGACTCAGATGCAGCTGATCAAGGCTGCTGGGTGGGACTGGTTGGTGGATGAACAGCGTTTATCCACAGAGGAAAGAAATGTTTTTCAGGTGAGATTAAAATATAAAAAGTGTTCTCCATTCCTACTCCCCCAGCAAAACAGGGAGGTTTGACCAACGCTGCATATCAAGGAGTTAACGGATCTGGCTCTAGAGACAGCTTCAACCCTGGACATTAAAGACTTTGAGCAAAAACAACACAGAGGGCTAGAAAGTAATAAAAAAACAAAACAGAAAATGTCACACTTCGGTTACATACAAGGAACCATCAAGGTCTACTCAGTTTCACCGTTTTGCTGCTGCACACATTTCCTGTTAGATAAATACTGCTTATGAAAGTCGCCTATGAAATCAAAGCATGCATGTACAACAGCGCCTTGTGAAGTTATTCTGCTTGGTCTGTTTCCACGTCGTCGCATTACGACCAGCGACTTCAGTGCATTATTGGAATTTTAGGTGGTAGACCAACACAAAGTAGATAATCAGAGAAACAGCTGGGAGGAACACAGTCACTCTGAACGAGTTTCAAATATTTTAATTTCAATTGTTGAATCCACACATCAATTTTTTTATGATTGTAAACCAAAATGTCCATTTGTAGTCTGCCTGGGATGCAGCAAGCACGTACAATGTGGTGTTCATCTCAGATGAGGAAAAAATAATAATGTGTCAACTAGGACTGGATGATAAAAATAGAAAATATAGGAAATGGAGTTCAGAGTGATGTCATCGCATTGACATTGTTTGTCAAGTATGTTTTACAGCTATTTATTTGGATTTAAAATTCAGGTGAACTCATAGTTGGGGATGATTGAAAATGAAAAAATAAATAATAATCTACTAACTTTTTTGTCATTCATCATTGCTTTTTAGGAAAAGAAGGCAAGAAATAAAAATTGGATTTGATATGAAAGAAATCAGATTCTATTTTTAAGCCACATTGCCCAGGCCTGGTATAATTTTCTCTCCACTTCAGAATATCAGTTTGGTCCAAGATATAAAACCCACTGAAGCCTGTGGCTGTAATGCAACAAGATGTGAAAAATGCCAACAAGTATGAAACTTCCAAGGCGCTGGATAAGGATGTACTCACTTCACATAGTTCCTGAACACACACACACACGCTCCGTTACCTCTGCTCACACACCAGTTACCACTGCAAACCCCCAAACCATGCCATAATAGGGAAAGAGTCACACCGCAAATCAGCATAAGCTCTTCAGTCCATATCACACAAACAGGAGAGGGGAAAAAAAAAAAGAAGATAAGACACTCCAGTCCATCACAGCACACTGCACTGCACTCTCAAGCCGTCACTGGCACCTTGTAGAGAGGCTGGCTGAGGGGAGGCAGGAGAGTGAGGGCAGATATTGTCCCGAACTGAGGGCATCATCTGATCCTGAACTGGTGCACTTGGTCAGCTGGCAGCATAGGGCAACCATGGCATAAAATGAAATTAAAGTGGTTAATTTGCACACAAAAAAAAAATTGGGGTCAACGTGAATCCTCGTGTAAATGAAAGGAGAGTTAGAGCTTAAATACCAAAGTAAAAATCTACAAAAGCAAAAATGAAAAAACAAAAACAAGGATGTGTTAAACAGTGCATGAACATTTTAATTGTGTACTAAACAAAAGTAAATGAGAAGTGAAGGGAACATAGAGGCTATGGACAATAGGGGCTTCAGAGGAAGTGAATATCCCACCACTGGGGAGCTTCGTCCACACTCCAGCCTTGGGAGACGACGGTACGTCATTGGCTGCGGGGCATGAAAGCCCTCGCGCCAACTCTAAACGACCTCAACCTTGCGTAAGACAGGATGATGGTGGGCTCTGGTGCAGGAATAAAAGACGAGAAGAAAAAGCAGGGATGGGGATCACAGCGAGTCCAGAGGGCAGCAGAGATGCCAAGCACGCTGCATAAACAAGTAAAACAAACAAATAAATAAATAAAAACGATGGAAGGGAGGCCGTAGATGACAGCTGGAATATCGTTGGTCAGCTGGATTTCTGCTGACGGCCGGTGATAGCGGTGCGCTGAGTGGCAGGCCGGGACACCGGAGAGACGGGATCGCCAGAAAACGCTGGCTGGCAAAGAGCGGGCCAGTCTAAAGGCTGGAGAGTTCGTCAATGACATAATGAGCTGCTGGGGGTGGAAGAAAAAAGAAACGCCCGGGAAACGTCGCACCAAGCAGCTAAATGTCTCACGGATGAACTCCAGCGCATGACTCGATGCGACGTGAAGTGTGAAACCAGGCAAGACTGAACTGGGTTGGTGTGGATGAGGTGAAGCCCAACTCTTAAAACGTCTTAACCCCCAAACAACTGCGACGCGTCTTTAAATGGGAGGGAGCAGAGAGTGACAAAGGTGTTTTATTTGACACCAGTAGAGGCGAGTTACCATGGAAGCGCCTCATTAAACATTAGGTCGGAGGATCGAACTGGGGGGGGGGGGGGGGGGGGGGGGGGGGGGGGGGGGGGGGTGGATATAAAACCCCCCCCCCCCCCCCCCCACCTCTTTTGATTCTACTTCTCAATCCCCCTCCAAGTCTCACAGAGGTGTCAGTTTTCAGAAATGGAGGGAGGACTCTAATGGAAGAAGAAAAACAAAGAGGATGATGAAGAAAAAACAGTGGCAAGAATCCAACAGGATGGAGGGAAGGAGTCGATCCGTGACGAGAGAAGAGTCGTCTGCAGAGGCTGACGCCGACTCGTCCCCCCTCCCCGTAAACACGCAGGCCGCGGCTCTGGTGACCCCCGTCGGCCCACCCTGCCCCTACAGTCCACACCTCATCCACAGGAGCCTCTACATGCAGCATCAGCGCACAGCTCAAAATCCTGCTCAACACCCCGTCTTCCTCCCGCCATATGTCCACAGGCATTGTGGGGTCGGGGGGGAGGGGTCGTTAGGAAAGAACCCACCCTCCCCCCCCCACGAGTGCAATCTGCATCTTAGCAACGTCCGTGTCCGACACTCTAGCCGTGCAGAGGAACCTCGGGAGGACAGGTGTTGGGCGAGCCTCGGGACGCCTCAGGGGCTGTGGTCACAGGAGATTACGGAGGGTGGAGGGCAGCAGCACCTGTTGGGCACACGCCTCAGACAGCAGCCGAGCAAAACACAGGAAACATCCAGGGTTTGTCCAACCCTCTCTGGACCGGCGGGACGTTGACATGGACGGGACTTTCCTTTGTCCTCCCCCCTGAGGTTTTGGAACATGATGGGACATGTTCCTAGTGGGACTCCAGCTAATTTAAGCAGATACAAAAATCCGGCCAAGTTTTTTCTTTTTTCCTTCTGTTTTCTAATTTTACTTATTTGTGGAATTCTATGAACATCTCATCCTTTTAAAGCTCTTCATCAGACATTACTGCAACCATCTCAACACAAACCAAAAAGTTTCATTTCACTGTATTCAGAAAAGGGAGTTTAAAATATTATAGGCTGGTTTCACACGGCGCGACATATTAAAGTATTTATTTTAGCTAACTTTGCTAATTGTAGGCTGCAGCGACACCCGAAATTCAAGTTTCTCAAAAATTCTGGTTATTACACTCTACAATAAACAAAATGAATAACTTATTAAGAGGAAGAGTTACTATCCCATATAATGCCAAACAATTAAATGTTTGGCATTATATTAATTTTAAACTAAATTGCTAAATTTAAAATTAATTTACTCTACAACCAGAAAAATAAAAACAACAACAGCAAAAAGGAAAACCTGAATTTTAAAAGATGTTTATAGTCATTTCAACCTGATACTGATAAGTAACTAAGCTCTAACTGTTTAACTTCTTTTGGTTGCCGATTAAGAGTCTTGGAATTTCACGCAACCACAGCAACAAATGCCAAACAACTCACTCAGACTAACTTCCTGAACTCCTGTTCCACTAACAGAAAAGGAGGCTGTGCATGTAAAACCCAAACAGGCCTTGGGCTGCAGCTTGAAGCGTGATATCTGAGAGCTGCAGGGGGAATCAGAAGAGTCGGAACAGTGAAATGGCCGACCGTGGCTTCCAGACTCTGTGGAGTTTCTCGCCCCGTCCACCCTGACCCATTCTCCCCAACGCTGATGGAACTCCCCCGCCGGTGACGGAGCCCGCTCGGGCCGGACCGCGAGTCAGGAGGCCCCTGACAGAGGTCAACGAGTGAGTTACACATTCACCTCTGCAACGCACGTCCATTACCACGGAGACGCGAATCATCTCTGCAGCCTCCTCGCCCCAAACGGGACTCGGCGTATGCTAATGGAGGGACGGCTGGAGTTGCGTGTGGATACTGGAACTGGCGTGTGCTTTCCAGAGGCTGCGTTTTGTCAAAGAAATAGCAGCCCGGTGGCATAATAGCAGAGAGCATAACAAGCGCCCACTCCCTGCTCACTTACCCATACTGCCTCTGGATGAGCGCCGGGTGGATGGGCTGCACTCCGATGGATATGCCTGGAAGAGAGAGAGAGAGAGACAGAGAGAGAGAGGGAGAGGAGGATGGTTGTCAGACACACATCTGCATTTACAGAGGAGGAGCAGAGAACAATGCACAGAGAGCATGGAGACACAGAGGCACGGCCTGTTTCCAGCCTACCATGGAAGAAATATTTCAAATGTTCCAGAAAGCAAGCAAAGAAAACATATACGCCGTTTCAGAGCTGCATGGTATTTGTCGCATAAATCCGAGGTATGCGAGTTCCTCCATGGAGCTGCAGGCTGTGATCATGTGACCCGGCAGATTAAAAACAGCAACAGTTTGTCTCTTAGCGTGTAAAACAGCCAGTCTTTTAGCAATCAGGAGTCCAGCAGCCTTGTCAGATGCCTTCTCTCCACCATAGCTTCTGCTAGGGACGATGAGCATTTATCGCAATGTCTATCATTTATCGGCAGAAATTTTGTACAGGATTTTTTTGATTTACAATAGTCACAATAAGTTCTGTCTGTTTTGTTTTTCTCTGTTTGTTCAATGTGACATTTTGTTCATATCAACAAATATGATTAAATTCAGTTACTGTGCATTTTAGAGATGCAAATCACACTTCTGGATGTGATCGGTGTCCTATAGAAATGGTGTGTTTTTCCAAGAGCAGCTTTTGTGTTAGTGAGGCTATCGATGCTGTGCTGTCACAGCAATGCAGTTACCCAAAAAAGTAGCAACAAATCGTTCCTATTGTTACTTTGATCGTCATCACAATGCTTCCACAAAATATCGTGAGAAAACCTTATGTCCCCCCCCCATTATGTTGCTCACCCCTACCTGCTGCACTGATGTGATAAAACAGGGGTTTTCAGGTTTCATCAACATGTTTAAGGCTTTTTAAAAGTGAAACTTAAGGCCTGCATCATGACAGAAATGTACAAAAGAATTTGCTTAGCGCAGAATACAGACATCATCACACGGGTTGACGAGAGAAGCGAGTTTGCGGCGATGATTAACTTCATGCGGCCCACCGGCAATACATTTACACTTCCTCATGATGGACGCAATAAAGCCAGCTCTCTAGCTAGCTAGCAAGAGTATGTTAGCTAATTAGAGATAACTGTATGGAATAAAGATGTCAGAGAGAAAAGCAGCGTGGGAAAAACAAACTAGAAAAGATTGAATAGTCCTGCCATGACAAAATGTAAAATTTGTGCTTACCAACTTACTTTTGAAAATACATTTAAGACATTTTAAGGCCTTACTTTTAGACTTCCACAGTGACTGTTTAGATTCATGCTCTGTAGCACAGGAAATATTTCATAATTAAATACCAACATAATCATTTTAAAATGTACATTTTTATAAATAATTACACATTTAATAAT
Source organism: Micropoecilia bifurca (assembly GCA_903067075.1). NCBI lineage: Eukaryota > Metazoa > Chordata > Actinopteri > Cyprinodontiformes > Poeciliidae > Micropoecilia > Micropoecilia bifurca. The sequence goes on from CAEGAF010115629.1 coordinate 13,099, forward strand.
TTTATTTTGAATTAAAACATATGTATTTTATATACAGTTATTTGTTCTATTTTTCATAGTCATTGACTTAACCAATATAAAAAAATTAAAAACAGATATTTACTGAAAATTTGTTGAATTGTGGAATTGTTAGACCTCAACAGATCTTTGTACTGTGCAAAGATGTCCGCAGTTTCCCAGCCCCTTTACTTTCTAGCTAGCCTGAGCTGTGCGCAGCCCCTCAGTATCTCACCTGTCTGCAGGGTGCGGGGCTTGGCCCCCAGGTACGCCAGATTGACGTTGGCCTTTCTACCGTCTATGATGGGGTTGGGATCCTTGCAGGCCCTCTCTGCAGCTCCTCGGTCAGTCATCGTCACCTGGCAACCATAGACACAACAGCTAATGAATCATGGTTTAGCCTCGTAGAAAGAAAAAAAAAAAACATAAAAAAAAAAACATGTGCAACATGATTTCAACTGGTCCACTTTAAGAAAGACCAGTTAAAAAAAAGAGAGACGAAAGCTGACATTTGCTGGTTCAGAAATCAGTCTAACTGCTCTGGTACCAGCTGCCTTTAACTTGACAACCAGTTTAGAAAATTGTGTTTTGTGGCGCTTCTTTAGTTTCTACACTAAAACTGATTATTTATGGCTGGATATCTGTCAAAAAAAGACACAATTTGTCAAAAATACAGCAGTTTTTTTCAGCCAGCTGACAACTAGTGTGCCTTTTCTGTCATCTCAGATTGAATTTAAGCCATAGGAAGGATGTGGTTCAGATTTGAGTAGTTTTGAAATGGCAACTTATTAAAAACTCCAGTGTACCCTGATCTTCTCACTCAGTTTGGGCGCGTTCATAGAAAGAAAAATGAAAATGACCTCTGAGGCAAAAATAAATAAATAAGTAAAAAATGCCCACAGCAGCAGTAACCAGCCTATGGCTACCACTCAGACATGGGGAGAGCTGCTGAAATATGGATCTGGCCAACAAGGAGCTTATCCAATTAGGAACAAAATAAGGAGATTGGTATTAGTCCACCTCCTCCCCCCCATCCCCCCCTGGCTCCACCTGGCATTAGACGAGCCCTTCTGCTTTGATTTCCACAGCCTGCCAGTTCTCGGTCTCCTCCGCACGAGAGCTGACCCGATCAGAGAACACGGAGCTGAATAGTTTCGGAGGACACTCTGCATCTTTTACGGCGAGGCTCATTGGGAACAAAGCCCACTGCGGCGCCTGTGTTGTGAACACACAGGAAGGAAACTGGCTGTGTTTACAGTGAAGCGCCTTGCTGCGGGGTTAGGGTGGTTTTGGTTGGTGGGGGTCCGCTAATCCACCTCTGAAGTGTGTTTAAGACGAAAAAAGAAAGAAGAAAAAAGTGCACTCAGCTTCAGGCTCCTTCTCCTTTTCAAGTCAGACAGAAAAAAAAAACAAAAGGCGACCCAGGAGTGAAAACCGGTGAGGTTAAAATCCCTGGAAGCAACTCGCAGGGTTTGACGAAAAGCCCGTCTAACCTGAAACGCCGGCCCCCCAACAGAAAGCCGGTCAGTACCTGCTCGACTCAGCGGACGGCTTCCCCCTCCGACTTTCATCAGCTTACGTGTAAACAAGGAACAATTGTCTTCCAATTCCCCTTTAGAGGTACACAGAACCGTTTCCACTCCTTCTTTGGCCCGATCAGACAGCCGAGCTGAAGCGTCTCTGCTAAAGTTCTGGTAAATATTTGCATTTTTTTTTTCTCCCCAACTGCTGCTTCTGTTCTTTATGGTTTTATCTCCCAGAGACCGGATAAATCACTTATTAACGCAGATAAAAACCCGGTACTGCAAAGAATCTTGGGAGCATTGTGGGGTTTTATTTTTAAAAAGAAGAAGTCGAAGTTATTATAAACAAGAGTCATTTTCCCACAGATCTCCAAGAACTGGGATAACAAGGAGCAGTTAAATATGCCAGGATGATTTCATTGGTCCAGAGAGATTAGATCAAAGAAAATGTAATCGGTTTGTAAAACTGGAACATGAAAAGTCGACATGAAAGCTGGGTAATGAAGTATGGATTTCCACAACAGGATTTCACTGGAAAAAAAAGAAAAGAAAAGAAAAACCCAAAGCAAAAATGGTTCCCGTTTGTCAGCATTTGGTTGGACGGCATCACAACAATCACACTCACACATCAGCCTGATCAGGTTGCATTAGTATCCATTTTGGCAGCAGCTTTTAATAAATAGATATTGACATAGTGATACAGTTGAGTCCAACCTTAAGGATTTTAACTCCTGCTTTGAGAATCAGCCAATCCAAGCGGCCAATTTATTTTTCTTGGTGCTGATTGGATGAAGCCCCAGTAGCAAAGCTAAGTGCTAAGAGAGTTTCCACTGTGCACATTAATGTATAGTGAGGTATATTTGGTGTTCAAACTATTGGTGTTCAAACTATTGAACTATTGAAAATATCGTTGAATGTTGTATACGACAAATGATTATAATTAACCTGCATGTCCTCCATCTCCAGTTCTCAAAACTTGGTCACGAAGATTATTATTTGGGTAGCAATAGTTTATCAAAACTGATGGGGTCATTACTGGCATACAGAGTCAGAGGCATGCAAATATTTCCGTGTTGATCAGCTGTTGATATGAATCCGATTAAATAATTTAAGCTGACTGTGACAGGTTGTTCTATAGCAGGAAAAACTACATCTGAAGAGATTTTTCTGAAAACTCTAGCATGCATTTTAATGTCTGTTTTTTACCAGCCTGAACTGTGATGTAAATCATGTCTTCTGGTTCCTGACAATGGAAAGCAAGAGTGTGCAAGGTCAACCTCTCCACTGCTCTGAAATAACCATATAAAGCAAGCAGAGTCCAGCCTCTCTCTCTTTCTCTCTCTCTAACATACACACACACACTAAATACACACTTCCAGAGCAATAAGCTGGAGCTGCTCAGGGTTGAGGGGAGGGTGTGTGTGTGTGTGTGTGTGTTGGGGGGGGGGGTTATAAATGAGAAACAGGACATTAGACATATGCTGAAATATAATCTTCTTAGTTACCAATCAACTTTTGTGATCCCTCATCCTCATTAATCGAAGACAACAGCCAACCAGGCGACAAGGAAAGACAAAAACAAAGATGCTGCGCAATTATTCGATTAAGCCGAATGAGTGGCTTCAGACTTTAAACATGTTCTTTAGCTAATGCCCCAGAAAACAACTTTTTACGAACTGACAGAAACCAGTATGATAAGTTAGACAGGTTTGATAGAGCTAAGGAAAAAGGAGCGTGTATGTTCGTGTTGTTCATACTTACAAAGCCGTAGCCCCTGGATTTACCGGTCTGTCTGTCAGTTATCACAACGGCCTCGTCGATGTCCCCGAAAGCCTCGAAGTATTTTCGGAGCGAGGCGTCAGTCGTGTGGTACGGCAGCCCGCCGACGAAGATTTTGGTGAACATGGTGTCTTTCTGGACCGGTGTGGGAGGCATGACGTCCAGGGATCCGTTCATGTACTGATGCAGGAGCATTGGTCAAGCCGGAGAGACGGACCGAGGCACACGGGTACTACACTAAACGCTCAACAGTTCCCCCGACATCCAAAAACCACTAGTGGAGTGACGCCGTTTTATTTTCGCTGTCTGTAAGACTCTGGTAAAATTAAAAAAAAAAAAAAAAGACAGGAAAAAAAATAAAGTTGCGGCAACCTGTAGGAATCCGCGCGTTAACGCCGCTTGTAAGCCTTCTACACCCAGCACACCTAGCCGGTTTGTAGTCGAGGTAAGAAACCGTGCTAGGAGTATTTATACCAAACGGTACGACTCCACCCCCACCGAAACTGTTGGCCAATGAGCGTGGACTCCTCGTGCACAACTGTTGAGGCGGGTCCTCCCATTGGCTCGTCGTTTCACGGTGCCAGTTGCACCTGCTTTTGTCTTTTCAAGCACAAAGAAAAACCTGTACTGTACCCGCTGGACCCGCTCTGAACCAGGAGGGGAAATACTGGACCACAGACCTGCCGCCTAAATCCTTCCCCTTCATGCAATACTCAGTAGAGCTAATTTGCCTTTTGCAGACATGACACGGTAGATATAGACTAGAAAGATCGACATTATAAACATGTTTTACAATTTAAGGCAATAGGAAACGTATAGATGTAGTTTACACCTACAGAGATGTTTTTGCTCTTTTGTGATAAAACATTTAGTCAGGAAAAACCCTGCCCTCTCGAAAACAAACTACAAACTTTCATAACTCGGGTGAGATAACATAGAAACTAACAAAGAGTTCTTTTGAGTGCCACCATTTGCATTTGCTGTGTTCAGATTGTCCCAGCTGGGGGAGTTTGGATCTGGGACAGATGTCAGAAACCCAGCAAACTTTTCCCTCGTTGTTGTTACAAGCTAATAACATTTGTATCTTCATTTTCTGTGTTCAAGTATTAAAAGTTCAGAGATAGAATTTCTACTCGTGCCACTTGTTTTAATGACATAAGAATACCCTAAAAACAACTAAAGACATACATTAACTTATTTCCATGAGGTGCACAGATTCTGATAACACGCAATTCCAAACTTAAACCAAAAAAGAAATGTTCAAGCTTGTTCTAAAGCTAAAGGAACAAGTAGACATTTGGACATTTGTTAAAGACATATCTGGAGCTACATTTTCTCACTATGGCTCAATAAAGGATCAATCTAGGTTCCTTTAAAACCACTACCAAAAAAATCTAATTACTCTGAAAATCTTTGAAATTATGGTCATGTAATCACTGTGAGAATTGCTGCACATCTGCCAAACAGGCACTTCAGCCTCAGATCATTTAACTAAATTCCAAAATTAATGTGCTATTCTTCTCATCACCTCAGAAGTAAATCTTTTTTGAATGTTTTCTACTGGTTGAAAGTCAGAGATGGGCTGGCTAACACAAACTAGATGATCTACAACAGAGATTACTCTAGATATTCTGGAGTCATTTTCTTTCTTCCCCATCTTTTATCTTTTGGTTTCCATTTCAAAATATTCATGATTATATCATATTCTGCCATGTTTTTAACGTCTTCCCCTCTCCCATAAACCTTTCAGTGACGATGGCATGCTGTGCTTAACGGTGTCTAGGATCAACCCATCTTACTCAAACTGCACTACAACTGTTTGCTATATTTTTTAAATGGGGTCACGATGAATGACATTAGTGGCTCAAGTCCACACTATTAGTCTGAGCAAAGCATGACTAATTAATTCATACAGAATCAGCATCATAACTCCACTGTACCTCAGTAAATTGCCTGGCTATGTCTCCCACAAACAGACATACCCTAGTCTGTTTATAATAGTATTGGACTGTTATTGTCTTGAACGTAAATTGCCCGTTGCAACTTTAGCAGTGCGACACGTCACAATAAACATAAAGCTTAAATTCCAAAGAATTTGAAAAGTAATACTACTTGTAACTCATGTTAGTGCTCTATCCATTTGGTTGTTCTTCTGCATGTGCAAGAGTTGTTGCATTTCCAGCTCCAGAGACACACTAACCCTGCAGAACAAGCCGACTTTAAGACCTGCAGGGATTTTATTGCAGCTTTGCTGAAACGTTGCGGAACCGGCTAAGTGCAGATTGTTCTCCGAAAGCATAGCGGGGACATCGGAACTGTAGTGGCTTTAAACCTTCCCGCCACTGTTGTCTTGGAGGTCTACTGCTAACTACCTAGGGTCAGTCTGACAAAGAGGTGACGCTCTAATGACCTCTATAAAAAGTCACTAAACTCGCACCTCTACCTCTTAAGATCTGGCCCGCTCCTCTCACAAGGCCTTTGTAGAAGCCCCAACTACCTCATTCATATCCTCCTACCCATCCAGGGGAACTGGATGGGAGAGTCTCATCACACCTTTGATCCCATTTGTCCTGCAGAGTTAAAACTGTTGGGGGGAAATACTCCACCTGCTGGTTAACTATGAGTAAAACAGGCAGATAGGAGGGAGTAGTTAAAACATTTAGCATCTAAAAACGTGAGGTGAGATCTTTCTCAGGTCCGTAAATATTACCTTTGCTCTGCAGCCTCCAAACACAGAACTTTATACAGAGATCCTTTTGGTCACAGTTGACCGTCTTGTCGAAACGCAAACACAACGTTGGAATCTACAAGGGCGCACTTATTTATTTTACATCCCAATATCTTTAATAACAGCAAAATTACAAGAAAATGAAAAACTTTTTGGAAGTTGTGGGAAAACAAACAAACTTGGACACACTAAAAGTCATAAAAAAATATCAAGACGAATATCAAATTAAAGCCCTCTTCCCCTTCTACAAAAAACTTAAAAAGGCCAACTATCATGCAACATCGAGATGGGTTGGCCCCTCTGATTGGTCCATGCAAGGCACCAGAGAGCCACGGCATTGGTCCAGACGTCTGTCGAAAGGAAGGAGCATGTCTCGAACGCATACACGCACACTAAAGCAGCAGGTCTCTCCCGCAATTCTCCACAAGAAGTGCGACTTGGCGCGACGAATCTGGAGACAGGAAGTAGCAGTCAGTGACAGAGCAGCGAGGTTGTTTTTTCGCTCGTTTATTTATGAACAAAAGGACGAATGGCTATTCTACAAGCAAAGCGCTTACAAAATATGCTTGGTTTTCCATATTTACAATATGTTTCATTTTTAAACTTCAATATTCTAATAAATAACATCTTTAAGTCCCTCTCCTTAACATTAAATACTTCATGTTTACAGGCTAGACTTTTTAGCTAAGACAGAAAGCTCCATCCTTTACATACAACCTTGTTTGAGTACAAGAGTAGTTTGTGCACACACACATACTAGGAGCAAACGATATTACATATCTAAAGTGCAAAGTACTTTTACCAAACCGGGTAGCTACAGAGTGAGGCTGATTGAAAAAATAAATAAATAATAAATCATGTCGGTATCCTTACTGCCCACATTCATGCATGCCCTGGAGAGCCCACAGCCAGAGCCACAGGAGCAATCAGGAAATGGGGCAGCCCCATTCATTGACCACGGTCTCCACGGTAACAGACGGCGGCTGCCCTTCTCTCACCATTTCTTGTTCCGAGGCTTCAGCTCCTCAGCGGCGTTCCTCAGAAAGATGTAGTTCTTTTTCTGGGGGTTGTAGTACTCATGGCCCTAAAAGATCAAGATCCATTTCATTTTTATTTGTTCTTTTTTTAAAGTGACACGAAAAAGAGAGGTGAAGAACCGACTGTGCGCCTCGTACCTTTGACCAGTCGTAGCTCGAGGCGTACGCGAAGATGTTGCCGTTGTGGTTGAAGCAGCAAGCTGTGATTGGCTGGTCGAGCTGCTCGGAGGTTTTCAGCTTGGTGCGCGCGTCTTTGTCCCAGAAGCTGAAGCGTCCGTCGGAGCCCACGGTGGCCAGCGTGCCGTGGACAGGATGGAAGGAGATGGCGTTAACCTGGTCAGGATAAACAGAAGGGGAGTAAGGTTAACAACTGACGATTATTTTAGTGATCAATTGGAATAATCGATTGTCGATAATAATTGAATAAATTGGCACTTTCTACAGCTTTCTCATTTAACAACTCAAGCCTCTTGTATACAATATTAGAAATATATTAAAAGATGCAAATACAATTCAATTTTTTTCTTAATAAAAAAAAACATGGCACAGTTTTAAATTCAAAATCCTCTGATTTCCATCCATCTTCACTGTCTCTGCTGAATACAAGCAACCCAAAGCATGATGCTGCCACCACCGCATTATAGTTGGGATGTGTTCCTGGTGATGTGCAGTGCTAGTTGCTTTTGCCAAACTTGGATAAAAAAGTGGAGATAATCTTTATCCCATCCCCAACTTTTAATAGTGTTAATACAAGAGATCAACTTACAGCATAGATGTCCTGTGGAGTGGTTGTGTTGGTTCCATTGGACCTGTGGCACTTGAAGGTGAAATTATCTTTGGCTCTAAAGAAGAATAGAGAATTCTGTGAAGTTGTCTTTTTTTTTTAGGTTTGGAGCAGGAAGCTTGTATACGCGTTGTGTTTTTAAAAAACTCACGGGTTGGGCGGATTGATGTAATGGATGGCCACTCTACCCTCAATGCTTCCCAGTGCAAAGCCTGTTGGCTTGTTCTGCTTGTCCTTAAATATGGCAACACAACGGTGCTGAAAAGCAAAAAACCAGACAACTCTGAATTTGCGCAACAATAAAACATTGCAACATTTATAAATCCTCAAAGAGTTAAAGAGCTGCTCACCTGATGTTTGAGAGGGGAGTCTATTCTGCGAAACTCAGAAGGCTGGTTCTCTAACTGGTACACTATAAGGCCTCTTTCTGCTGTGGCTACCACTGCCATGGGATACACCTACATCCAACAGGGTGAGTCAGTTCTCGCACCGGGAAGCTTTTAGAAATGACCTCATGCTGGTTATAACGGACTTACAACGTCGGCACAGTAGCATCTCTCTGGCATCTGCAGGGACATCATGGGGTTGGGCGAGCGGGTGTCCCAAAACTTCCAAGAGAAAAACGGAAATGTTTCTAAATGCGACAAAACGCCAGACTAGTGTCTGAGACTGGAATTACTTTCTCTATAAATGCAACAAGCGAATGTGTTCAAAGTGCTTGAAGAAGCAGGCTTTCGCGCAGAGTTTTATAAGCCTGGCGGGCCACCAGGCTCAACTTGTACCCGCACCAATAATCGTTTATTTGCTGTAGGGTTTTTTTATACACCGGTTTCTGCAACCACTGCCAATCTTTATTGCTTTACGTGCCAAGAACTTCAGCACACAAAGTGACAAGTCACGGATAAAGGATCAACACATTTTGGACACTTCAATTAGGATGAAACGACTGAAACAACTGCTTTTTTGTTTGCCTTTTAAAAGATTTTACAGTTGGTGTTTAGGTATCACAAATAATATCTTCCAATAATATAATTACCTAGTCATATTTTCACATTTCCTGTCAACTTTAAAACATTTTTAACTCAAAAACACGGTGGGCCACAGGATGACTGTCCTAGCGCTCCTATCACCAGGCTTAGCAAGTTTTCTGTGGAAAACCCTGAAGACGGCCGTCGTACCTTCAGTGTTTTATCCCAGCTGCCGGTCATGATACAGCTGTAGTTTGGGGCTTTTATCCAGTGGATTGATTTGATTGGACCATCATGCTGGGGAGAGGAAGGAGACGTGTGAGATGAAATCAAGCTGATCGCACGGCGGACCCAGGGGGATCTGGTCCAACCTGTGCAATCTGCATCGCTTGGTTGCTGTTAAGATCCCACATCTTGGCCGTCTTGTCGCATGAAGCGGTGAACACCTTACTGCCGTCCTGGAGAATAAAAAACAAACATTACATCATAAGCTTTTTTGGTAATCCAGCAGCAAATATCCAACATATGGATTCAGGGTTTGTACACTTTTCCCACATTAAAATTTAAACACTTTACAAGCATTTTCGAAGAATGTTTTTAAACTTTTCCAGCATCAAACTTTGGGAATAAAAATGATACAAATGAACTTAAAAAAAGTTTTTAGTTCATTTAGTAAAGTTTCAATTTACTATTAAATCATTTATTACTGTTAATGTCTTGTGATAATAAATATTTATGACACTGAAACAATACGAGGTATGGTAAATGACATTGCTGATCAAATTAAATATTTAAACAAAATATACATAGAAAGTTACAAAAAATCTCTAAAAATATTTTCTTGCCAAGCTTTCTGGCCAATAGAAATAGAAATAATTTTAATTCTAAATGACCTAAAACTTGGAAGAGTTTAGTCTGATTTAATTTCAGACGGTGACAAAAAAAGTGTCCGTTGTTTTAGCAGGTGTACTAAAATATCTCATTTCAACTGTAAATAATGTCAAAGTTTAGGACTTTAAGTGTTAGATTGCATTTTAATACAAATCTCTGCTACTGAAATATCAAACACTTTCACTGGCTTTATACATAAACCAAGCACTTTTCAAACCTTGAAAACGCCCAACTGACGTTAAAGTGTTTTCAAGGATTTCAAGCACCCTCATAAGCCGTGTGAGTGGTTTTATTTTTGTAAGATGACACCTACGTCGCTCCAGCAGACACCCAGCACCGGACCCGTGTGCATCTGTTGGGCTTTGGGGACGGTTTGTCCGTTGTCCTGCACCTCCCAACATCTCACCTGAAATCACACAGAAACAACAAAATACGACTGGAAATGTGTGACTTTTGTCCAGTTTGTGGAAACAAAGTTCCGTTCAGCTTGTCATGTGACAGGATGGATTTGAGAGAAACACTTTCAAGGCCTTAAGGAAAAACCTGTAAACCCAGAAATTGTTTGAAAAAATAGAGAAAGTGCTGCAGGTCTGGCTTTAGGCAAGATAGTGACCCAAATCATTCCTCCAGGTTGCTCACAAACATTTTTACTAGTACACAAAATATTTTGTATGATCAACCTCTATTTAGTCACACTTGGCACAATTTTATAACTAGCATGTTTAAAAAGCATGTTTTCCATCATGCAACAACAATGCATTTTTAAATGAGAACATTGAACTTTCTTTCTTCATTTGTTTTAAATGAGACTAATGCTAGAGCTTCTGAAAGAACCTTTTCAAAGTATTTTATAATATAAAGTGTTGTAATATACTTTATATTACAATGAAATAATATGTAATGTTACTAACGCTATATAATGTCTGTGTAACTGATCCTGGAATATGTTTTTACAGGAAGAGGAGCCATTATGGCAATGGCTAATGGAGATCCTAAACAAATATGTTTGAATAATAATTCTGAACCCAACTGTGTCATTCTTGTGCATTTATGATGCAAAGAAAAACCAGTTGTTGTTCAGCATTAGGAGGCTGGTGAAAGCCATAAAAATTCTGATCTTTTTCCTTCAGTGAAAACACAAAGTTTCACTGAAAACACAAAGTTTTCACTGAAGGAAAAGTGCAAATAATTCTAATGTAGAAGATTTAATGTTAGCCATTTTTAGAATCAGCATATGACAATCAAGTCAATAGAAGCACAGACTTGTAAAATTCCTAAACCTGTTTTTAAGCATGTCTGATTTGGGCTCTGAAGAAGTGAGAGACAGACTTCAGCTGATAACATGAAGGCTGAATATATTTGCTCTGTTTGTCCTTTTCAGCTTTCACCTCTTTGCATCCGGACTGCGAATACAATGATCATGCTGCTGAAAGCATCTCCTGACAATTCAGACTGTGTACAAGTAATGTGAAAAATATTAGTTTTAATGTTATTTGTTGTAAATTCCCAAGTGAACAATGAGATTAAAATTCACATTAATCACAAAAAAAAGCTTAAATAATTGAATAAATCCAATATGTCTTTCTTGTGTTCCTGATAAAGGAGGATTGGAAAAATGTCTAAACATATTTAACTCACTTTTTGCCTCTCCTGTTACATTTGTATGTATTTGTAGTCAATTACACAAATCAAACAATACCATCCAAAATAGACCTGCACAGCATCAGAAAAACATGCTATGTTTTTATCCAGCATTAAAATCACCAAATATACTTCAAATATTGAAAATATGAATACTACTAAAGTAATTCATCACAAAACAAATACTGCATCCAGTAATACTACCATAATAATGAATTTTACAGCTTGACCCAGTCAAAGTAAGAGACCTACATTCTCCATGGAACAGACCTTTAGAGCTCTACTATAGTAACATTTTACAGCAGCTGCTCTCAAACAAGCACTCTGGGTCACAAATCACACACAAAATCCATCCTTGGTTTCCGTCCACATAGATTTCTATTGATCGACTCAACAACTAACTCACATCGTTAGCCCAGGATCCTGCAATGAGGAAGTTTCCTGGCATGGTTGGAGGACTGAAGGCCAGGCAGCTGATGCTGTCATCTGGAGGCGAGGTCACTTCGACATCCTGTTAAGAGAACATCAGGCCAACAGGGGAGAGAGGGAGTCACAGGAGGAACGATTACTGCACTTCGTTCAACCAGTTCTTTCAGTTTACCTTCATGGGATTATGGCTGTCAGTTGTCGTGCTGCCAAAAACACCAGTCCCTCCTGTTCCGAAGCTGGAAGCCGGTCCGAACAAACTCATAATGCATTAAAGGCGCACCGAATGTATGGCTGCGGGAAAAGGCGCAAAGATGAGCTCTCATTATTAAAACAAGCCATTATTTTTATATTATTTCAATTATCCATTACAGACTAAAAAAAATACATTTGCAAAAGCCAGTACACAATCATATGTAGCGAATGTTGTCACAGGTTAAACTAGAAGGTATTTTTATGACATAATATGGACTAGCTTTACAGCTAAAGTAACGGTTTTGCTAACAACATGTCGAGCGCCGACACGGTTTTAAACAAATATAATAAGAAATTACCAATTATAAATAGCACTTTAAGACCTATTGGTATATGAAACTAGTATTCATTTAATAAAGTTGAGAAATAAACGCGAATGAGCAGTTCAGACGCTAATGTTAGCTCCGTCCGTCTTTAGCTGTTGGGCTAAATATATTTTTAACTTCTTCATCATTTTAATATTAGCAGATGTTTCTAGAAACTGTATTAATGCACGTAGCTTTAATGGGTTAAATTAGATCATTAGTGCAAGGTCTAAATATAACATATATTATTATAGAGCAAAGGTGTGGCGCTTACCACTGCAGTGCGTCTGTGTCGCAGTTTGATGACTTCGTTTTACTCGGCGATTCCTTAGATGTTCGGAAACCAGCTTATAGTCTCATTACTGCCACCTGCTGGATTGAAATGTGAAAGACGTAAGGAATTCCTTTAGATATCCGGAAGCTGCTGCTTTAAGATTTGAATGATTTCCCAACTACAGTGTTGTGATTGTCCTAATTTCTCTGGAAGCGTTTCGCATATTTAATAACGACAAACCTCAACATATTTCAAAAGGAGTTGAAAGAGAATGAAAACGTATCGTAAAAGGTTTGGTTTGTGTAAAGGTATTCAGGCTCCTTCACTTTTTGAAAATAATTCGGTGTTCTTCAAATTTGTGCATGTGTCACTATAGGGATGGTGTGTTCACGCCCAGGATCAGTGTTAATTTTAGCTGAGATAGTAAACTACTTTTAAGTGACTTTTACATTTTAATGAATACAAAATATTATTCTTAGGTTCTGTGGAATTTGTATTATTTTTTTATTCATGAAACTAACTCCCTAAAGATATCAGCATATGTGGGGGGGGGGGGAGAAAAGAAATGTGGTGTTTAAATCACATAAAACAACAACAAAACGTCTGTCTTACATTGTGTCTGTTTACATCCAAAGATAATTAAACCAATTTAGAGAAACAAACTGTAGTCTAATTACAGTCAAGGGGATGCTAAGGTTACAAATGTTTGTGTCCCACTTGGATGACTCGTGAGTTTATTTGAGCTTGCGAGGGATGAGTCACGACGTGACCTGCGTAAACATCTTCAGCTGCGTAATGTCTGCTGCAAATCAAACTGTGTTTTCTACCAATTCAGATGCTGCTGCTCATGAAAATCCCATTTTGAAGATAATTTCAATTTTTTTTATTAATATAAATATTTCAGCACCACATTTCAGACTTAGAACGTTGATTCAGAGCTGCGATGATGGCTTAGTTCAAAGCATGTGGTCTAGCCAAAGTAGAGACCTAATTCTGATTGAGAAAACTTTCAGTTTGAGAATAGTATGAAAAGAATCGCAAACCTGGCAAAACTCAAAATACTTATCCTGAAAGGTGGCAAGTTCTGACTTTAAGAGAAATAAATTCACGTGTGCATATTATAGTTTACATTCTTACTTGTGAAGTGACTTCAGACACCATGTCTTCTCCTCAGAGTTATGTGCTTCTTTGTTCGCCTCATAAAACCTCACCAAAACACAACAAAGACAACAGGTGAAACGTGACAGATGTGGAAAAACTAAATTGAAGGTGTACAAATAGCAGCGGTACTTCTTAGGCTTTACTTAAGCCGCAGTAAAGCTGGCCTCGCTTCTCACCTGCTGCCCTGTTCAGTTAAAGCGGAGCTGCAGCGTCTCTTTGGAGGCACATTTGCATGTCCCGTCATGCACCCAGACTACCGCTGATCACTCAGCAATTAGGGCGGACCTCCCTTTATTGTCTCGGTTCAAAGAATTTCTGCGCCGTAAAGGGGATTATGGGATTTGGCCCCTTTTTCAATGCAGATTGTTGACAACAATTCAAACCACTTTATGATGGACAGATAGGGGGGGTTGTGTCAGAGCTGGCCACAGAGTCCCGAAATAAAGAAAAGGACTTTAGATGCCGATCCAGTCCATCTGACTTTAAACAGCAGCACCTCCAGCCGTCTGGTCCAAACCAGAAGGCGCTCTGACCCTGAGCCTTTCCACGGAATATCAAAGCTTCACACCCATTCATTTAAGATAAATGGCACTTTGTGTCTCCCCTCCGCCCCTCCGCGCACTATAAAAATGAGCTTTAGAGGGTAAATGCTGCCTATTAAAAATAATTAGGTTTTTTAATTTGTGAATGGAATGTTTAGCAGTTCAACTGTATCACAATTAGATCATTTGTGTTTGCAAAAAATAAAAATAAAATAAAAAATGTTAACACATTTTGGTGCGCATTTAATGGAAGATGTTGGTTTATTGTAGTTCTTATTTGTCGTACCTATCCAAGCAGCAGGTTTTATTATCAGTGAAAAGCAAAAGCTGCCCTGAGACTCGAGCTGCGTCATTGTTTCTGTCTGTAAGTTGGATTTATTTCGGAAATATTTCGGAAAAGATTTGTCCCTAAACTGTCAGGAAAATGATCTGTATGTCACCCATGTTAGTGAAGATTTTTAAAGTGTCTTCTGTTTTTGGTTACGTTTAAACAACGAAAAAAAAATCCAATAAGACTTTAGGATAAAGAAAATGTAGTTCAATAAGTACATTTCTAAACAAAAAAATGGTTGAAATTTAACCCATTTGTTTAAATTTAAACCTTAATGGATTAAACTTTAGAAAACCTTATGGACAGTTTGTTGTTTAAATGTGTGCTGGTCCTTTCCTGCGCCGCTCGCGCCCCTCCTCTGACGCAGCGCCGCAATAAAAGTCCTTTTTTTCCCCCGCGGAGCTTCAGAGAAGCGCGCGTGGCTGAATCACGGCTGCCGCGCAAAACGGGGAATCATGAATGAATGAACGACACGCGGCGATGATAGCGGGAGGCGTGTTTCCAACCCTCTGCACATGTCGGAGGACCGCCTGAGGAACGGATCGCATCTCCGGCGTCTCCTCTCGGATTAGAGCCGCGCGTAAAAGTTGGAGAGGCCGGACTTTAAAAGAAACATACAATAAAAATGCTGGCGGCCGCTCTGTTCCTGCTGTCATGCTGGGGATCCTGCGCGTCGGCCACGCGCGTCTCCTTCTCCAACTTCTCCGTGGACAACGAGTTGGGCTCCAGCTTCATCCACCGGAGACTGCGGAGCCAGGAGCGCAGGGAGATCCAGCGGGAGATCCTCTCCATCCTGGGCCTGCCGCACCGCCCGCGGCCGCACGCTCACGCCAAGCACAACGCGGCTCCGACGTTCATGCTGGATCTGTACAACACCGTGTCCACGGAGGCAGAGCCGCGCGCTTTCTCGCGGTACAGGGCGGTTTTGGAGGGTCAGGCGGCGGCGGTGAGCCCGCAGGACAGCCGCTTCCTGGACGACGCGGACACGGTGATGAGCTTTGCCAACCTCGGTGAGTTTTACCACTGATTATTATCGTAACAATTAAGCTGCTGTGTGTGAGACATGGACATGTTTAATATGGAAGACATTACAGCAGGTTAATATTTAATACCACCACCTTCCTGATGGGCTAAGGTGACAAACTCCAGTCCTGGAAGGCAGCTTGTCCTGCAGCTTGTAGATGTGGCTCTGCTGCACCACACCTGAATACAATAATTAGGTCATTAGCACAAGAAGGAGGTAATTAAGTTATTTCATTCCAGTGTTTTGTACCTGTGGCACATCTAAAAATGGCAGGATATAGTGGCCCCTGAGGGCTGGAGTTGGATAGGCAAAAACAAACATTAAAAAATATTCCTTCTTAGGCCATTGTTTTGGGACGTGACGCTTTTTAACGTCATCCACAAAGAACATTTGTCAGCGTTTACGTGTAAGATCAAAATAAAACATAAAAAAAGCTGAACAAAATAATAATTTAAAAAAATAACCAAATTAATGTAGTAATGTGGGGGAGAAACAAAGCAAATCCACATCTCAGTTGCTTTTTGAGTCTCCTTTAACACGTAGTTTCACTTTCATACCATTAGATGAACTTTTTAGATTTTTTAAAATATTTTTTGTATTTGTGATGAATGGCTTTTCTTTGTTTTTACTTTAAAAATTCACAGGTCTACAGATGAGGTCATTTTCCAGTGGGTTCCAGAGCCCAGGTCCTGTGCCTTTAAAACAAATCCAAATCATCAGGACTCCACCACCTTGCTTGACATTTGTGTTGCCCTGGCGCAGGCTGTGTTCTGAGCAGCCAGGCTTCTCGTTCTTTGGGGTCTCAGCAGTTCAAAGAACATTGTTCCAGAGGTTTTGTGGTTCATTACGACGCAGCTGTGCAAACCCACAATGTTCGGCCCTTAAGTCTTTTTGGAAAGAAGACTCTTTTATTGTGGCATTCCTGCTGAAATAGCCGCTCGTCTTTCATGACTTTCTTTTTTTCTTTTCTTTTGGAGTTCTTTGTAATTGTACTGTCATTAAATTAAAGTTTTTTAGCATGCTAAGTGATGTATGAAGAGAGTTGGACATTCTGGCGATGGCCTTTCCATGCCTGGGACGATTGTTTCAAATGTCTTCTGCTCGTAAATCATCTTTCTGCGTGAAGAATAATTGTGATCATAAAACTCGTTCCATATTGAATTTCTCCTCCAAGACTCCTCACACTTTTGTCTTTTCTTCTAGGTGGTGTGTTAATTCGCAAGGCGATCAAAATGGGAAAATTTGCACTTTTGTTGAGGTGATGACAATTGCTGATTTTCACTTGGCAGCACCCGATTCCCTTGCTCTTAAAGGGGCATTGTGAATTTTCTAGGCACATACCATTTTATAGCACATTCAAGTAACTATGTTCCCTTCAGTTGCTACAGAAATGCTGAAGGTATCAAATATGATTCAAAAGACATCTGAATTTGTATTTTAGTGCATTGAAACTGGACCCATGTCTCTTTAAAAACTCCTGCTCTTTCTGAAACTCCGCCTTTAGGAAGTCGACACAACATGGCTCCTCTATTAACCCTTAAACAGTGTTTTTACCAATGTTTTACTGAGAAGTAGCTTGTATAAAGTGCTGATCATATGCACAGCTCCTGCTAATTGCTGTTGGCTAGTCTGTAGAAGCTGAGTGGGGGAGATGCGAGAGATTGCTGCTCTGAAGCTTGGAGACTCCAGCTCAGAGGAGGAGCTTCATCCTCGAAGGCAGTGCTACATCCACGCAGGCATTTGGTACATCTGAATGGTTGCCATGGGAGATTAAAGGATTTCTTAAACGTACATGAAAGAATGAAGGCAACACCACAGGTGTGATTTTGATAAGGAAATAATCTAACATGTTGTAAATCTTGAAATAATACATTTTGCTTAATACTGCCCCTTTAAGGGATTAGGGTGTGGAGTCTGTCACGCCACAACATAATTTTTGCATAATTGAGGCTAGATTCAAATGAATTTGGAACATGGTAGAAACCAGTTCTTATTGATTCCTGCCGCTTCAAACTGTATGATTACAGTACAGTGTACTTCCTTTCAAAACACATACCTGTAAATTGTTAGCTGTGTGTCAGTAGGAACCCGTGGGTCACTTTCATTGTGATAAATCGTCGCCATGCTGTACACGTTGTGGCCACATGCATACGTCTGATTTCTCTGCTCAGCCTTACAACTTAATGGATAACTGTGGGCTTCCTGCAGTTATCAGAGCCGCCGCAGTGCATTGTGTGCAGGCGGTTTGTGATCAGTCGGTGACGGATGAAAAGTCAAGGAAACCGAAGCGGCATTGTGTTAATAAAGGGAGGAATCCTAGTTGTTTGCCTTAGAGGAGAAACGCTCTGAAGTGTGTGTGTGTGCATTTGTAATACCTTGTGAGGAGCATTTTTCTGACACATACTACCTTGTGGGGACCCACTGCTCCTTGTGGGGACCGAAGCCTGGTCCCCAAGGGGAAACACTGCTTTTGGGTCAAGGGTCAGATTTAGGACTAAGGTGTGAATTGAGTTTTGGTTAGGGTAAGGATAAGGTTTAGGCTGTAGAAATGAATGGAAGTCAGTGGAAAGTCCCACACAAAGATAGCCATGCAAACGTGTGTGTGTGTGTGAGTGTGTGTGTGTGTGTGGTGGGGGAAGCAGCAGGTGGTGGGGGAAGCAGCAGGCGGTATGGTGTTTGTGCTTGTTTTGCACCAGCAAACCAGCCTCGGGGTGTGGACCGGGTGGAGAGACTGAAACTAGTCTTTGCCTCCCCTCCTATCAGCAGCGGGATTCAGAATGTAAAGTCGACGGTAAAACAATCGGACGTCGTGACAATGTTCCATTCTACGCAGCTATAGCGGTGAACTTTTCACTTCAGCTAACGAGATGTGGAAATATGTTTCCAAACACCAAGGGCACATTCATGCGGTTTCACATTTGGGGAGTTCTGAGGCAGGAGAGGGAGGAAAAAGACAAAATACAGACAACTGGTGGGTGGCATTTCTCCTTTTGAGCTCACTTCGCCCAGCTGTTTTTCTCCACCGCATTTGACTGAAGGCATTGTTTCCTGGTGGCTTCACAATCGTTTCAAGAGGTCCTTCCAAATGTGACACGCCGATGATTTGAGATGGGACATAAATGGCAAACAGACACGCTGTAAATAAACATTTTAGTGCGTGGTCGCGCTGTTATGCGGTGCCAGCAAAAGCGGCAAGTCAGGAAAGTGGTAAGCAATAGGTGGGAGATCTAACAAACCAGCACCTTCTGGTTGTATTTTATAAGCGCTCTGATGATTAAAGGCTGGTTGCGGCTATTTATTTTGTCTACTTTTAAAAAAAACCCAAATATTTCTGTAATATAAGATCTCTCATATTAGGTTATTCAATTAATTGTCCCTTTCAAAATCACTCCTTTAAAATCCTAACAATTGAAGGACTGTTTAGTAATTTTAACCTATTATTTTTGGTTGAAAACTTCACCCAGGGTTCTCCACATGAACCATAAGAATTTATGATATCTGGTGATGATGCAGCTGACGAGTTGCAGGAGAATCGAGAAATACCTTTTGACCCAAAGCAGGAAGAAACGAGCTTAGACGACAGTAAAATGGGCCATTTTGATATTTACTCTAATTGTGCTATAAAACTTCATGGCCTACTTATTTATTACTCAATTCATGTGTGGTTTATTTCATGGTTGTCGTTTTTTGTAGGAATATCAACATCATCGTCAAAGTTTCCAGAAGGAGACCGGCGACACCACTTTCAGGGACGTTCGGAGTTCGATAAGAAATTTCACAATTCGCTTCACTTATCAAATAATAACCTGTCATAACGCGTAATTACGACCTCCGACTTTGCGACGAAATTGATTTACTGTAAAAAAAAAAAAAAAACAATAAAAAAATGTCTATATAGGTTAATTATAGCCGTGTTGCTGTGTGGCCCCGCTGCGTCGGGAGCAATCTGTAGTGTCGAAATGTCTCCCAGAGGGAAGTTTGCATATCTGAGGTCTGATCTGTGCAGCTAATGGGCCCAAACGTAAACACACCAAGTCCTTACAAGCAATTATTGCTTTCATAAAATCACCCCTCGTTCCCCCTGCAGCATTTAATTGCGGTCAAACAAATGACTAGCAGGGTTCAGAATGCGGCACTCTGGGCTCCTGGCATGTGTGTGTTTTTATGTTAAAGGGGTTTTTAGAGGGCTGTGAGTCACCGTGCGATGCCGTAAAAGAAACGTTCCGGATTTGTTTTATTTTTACTTATTTATTTTACTACTTTTTTGGCGTCAGGAAAAGATGTACGGATGATCCTTTGATATCTGAGAATTAACGTGGATATAAATCCGGAAGACGTCATCGGTATGGATGGATGGATGGATGATTGGTGCTTCAAACTAAAGGGAAGAGAGATAGATCTATATCGTTCCTTCTCAAGGGCACACCTGGTTGCTATGGAAACATTTCACAGCCTTTTCTGCTTTTTATTTATTTCTTTTTTTAACTACTGGTGGTGGGGGGGAGAACCTTCAGGATGGGTGGGAACCTTTGTGGTGCCACCGGTTACCGCACTTCCGCTCTCCTCTCTCCAATCAAAAGGAAATCACTGCGTGGCGACGCATTGCGAGATGATTACGGAGGTGTGGTGGGAGCCGAGCCAGGCGGCCAGGGAAGGCGCACATGAAATTGGCGTGTGGCTTTCCGTACTTTTGTTTGGCCGGTTCGAGGAAGCGCACTTGCTGCTGCGGTTTTCCGGGCAGAGCCCGAACCGGACCTTTTCTTGTGGTCAGCACATATGTGCGATTTTACACGGAGAGCCAAAGCGAACCACGAATGTTTTTTTTTCTCTTCCTTCCACCCCCCATATTGGCGTTTAAAGAGGGGGAGTTGAGTTAAATAATGTTTACATTAGTCATTCCACTCATGGAAGTTGGACATTGTGACAGATCGCTTCCAAGCTTGCGGGAAGCGGAACAGAGGGACGTTTAAATAAACAACAGTTTACCACCGACTGGTTTACCATAATAAACTGCGTTTTATTATGCCTTTTATTGCCATATGCCCCCCACAATTGAATGCATCTCATTTGGGATTTTATGGAACAGACCTGGGGTGACCACCTTTCACAATCCAAAGCGCTTTATTTGCCTCTCGGTCTGGCGATATACAGTTGGGTCAGTGCTGCAAAAATCTGCAACTTTTCTAAAAAATATATTTAAAAAAGGGTAACAAACTTTTATACATGTGTCCTTTTTTAATAATAAAAAAAGTACGATTACATTTATGTTTGGTTAATTTTAGAAAAAAATGTAACTTACAAAAAGTTGATAATAATGATATCACACTGCGTATTGTTTGTTTTTTTGTCACTTGTATATGTAAAATACTGTTGTATTTACTAAAATTTTACACATTGGATGAAGTAATTTGTCAATATTTCCTCTTGGGAAACAATAAAGTGTTCTATTTTTTTTCATAAAAAAGTCAATCTTTGTGAATAAAATTGCAAAAAGAAGTACAAAGTTTGCAATTTAATGGAACATTTTATTTAATTTAACTTTTTAAAAACAAAAAATTATGCAATTAAAACATCTTATTAGCAGATCTAAGCAGATCTGTGAAGGCTGGCGGGCTTTATTAGAGAAGACTGATGAAACGACGGCATCATGTAGAGCGCATTACACAGACAGGCAAGTGTCAAAGTTGTGAAGATTATTTGTTCAGAACCCAATTTTGCCTTAAAGGGGAAAAAAACAACAACAAAAACAAGAAAATCCAGTGGCAGTTTGCAGAGAAACTGCAAATGTGGAGAGCGAGGCTCTCAGAACAGACAAGGGTTGGTGAAGGTAAAGCATGGTGGTGGTACCATCATGCTGTGGGGAAGCTTCTGTTTGTCACGAATTCTGGTCAAACGTGATGGGAAGACGGATGAATTTTAGGCAAATTCTTTGAAGAGAACCTGCATGTATGAGTGGTGTGGCATCATCATTTGGACAAAGTTTTAATCAGAAGTTTTCTATCACAACTGTCTCTCTCTCTCTCTCTCTCTCTCTTTCCTTCTCTCCCTCTCTTTCTCTTTCCGTCTGCCAGTCGACGGGGACCGTGACCTCCTGTTCTGGCCGCATACGCAGACGTTTCGGTTCGACGTGTCCCGTATCCCACAGGGCGAGGCCATCACTGCCGCAGAGTTCAGGATCTACAAGGACTTCATCCGGGAGCCTGACGGGAACGAAATCTTCCGAGTCAGTGTCTACCAAGTCCTCCAGGAGCCTCCAGACAGGTGAACATGTCCTGGCGTCACACTCTTCATTTATCTTGTTTTCCACCACTCCTTCATTAATAATTGTGTCAAAACTTTCTGCAGTTTTGGAGTCGAACAGACTAGATTTTAATCGGTTGGGTCTGACTTAAATGAACTCCAGACTTGTTTATCGCAATTAAAAAAAAAAAAAATAGAAGGATGCTAACACGAGGATATGTTTAATTTCTCCCAGACTGGATGGACTCCAGGGTGGAACAGTAAAGGGGATTTTTCTTTGTTTTTTCCGGTGCTTCCATCGTGACGAGGTAGAAGTTCCTTAACTCGCTCAAGCTTGGCAAAACGATTGGAAAACATTTTCCAGGTGACCTTTAAAGTGCTATAAACATCGGATCGGTTTGTCCGATTATCCTCATGTGGTCTAGATAAGCACCCGGGCCCCACACACGCCGCTTCAGCTCGCGTGAATGTCAGAGCCCAAACGTTTCTGCAGAGAGACGTTAGTGTTAATTGCAGAAAACACAGAGACTTTCACAGAATCCAAACAGGACTGTTCTCAGGAGACCCGCAATTTCGCCGCACTCCTCGCACCACAAGTGATACCAAATATCCCTCGGAGGTCACATGTAGTTACTCCTTCGTTTTGCCGGTCTCGCTCGCCGCGTTTTGTTTGCCAGCTTCTGTTTTGCTTCTTCTTCACCACTTTTGGTACTCAAAATACCGTCTTTAATTACAGCTCGACAGGCAAACTCCTAAAATTACACCTTTTCAGACTAATCAAAACCTCAGGCGCTTAAAACACAACCGTAGCTGTAACGTTTGGTTGGAAGAGGTCTCGAGCTTTTTGCTTTGCTTCCCCCCCCAATCCAAGTAAATCTGCTGTTCTGTGGAACAAGTCTTGTAAAAAGTTGTAATTTGAGCAATCATTTCTTTCATGCTGAAACAAAAACAACCAGCAATTGTCTTGTGGAAAAGACAACATATTTTTATTCTTTTTGGTTCTTTTGCATTGACTTGGTTTTTTGTTTCAAAAGTGAGTGATTCAGTAATGACCTTAATGTTTAAAAATCTATATTTTCTTTCGGTCTTTAAACGAAAACAGATACAAAGGCTAGTTAGACAATAGAAAGACTCTAACGTTATCCTCACAGGCAAAGGGTAATAAATGATTGAAGAAAATGTTCAAACATGTAACAAATTCTGTATAAAATGTTTCCGAAATCATTCTCACACTATATTTATCTATGCCAGCGTATCAACACAAAGTAGTACCTAATTGTAAAGCAGAAGCAGAAGAGGAAGTAAACCTGATTTTCACTTGTAAACATCTTAAAAGGATTCTTTTTCCTGAACTCCTTTAAAAAAAAATCCAATGCAACCAACCGTGTTCAACAGCTACTTCAATGGGAAACAGAATCCACAAATCCAACTGTTCTGCGAAGGCGTCAGAGGTTTATTAGAGAACATTAATGACCACACGCCAACGTCCAGCTTAAGCAGCACAGCAGACAAGTCGGGGATTAAGTTTGTCAGGTTTGGGTTGTAAAATAGAATCCCAAACTCTGAACATTTAACGTAGCACCGTTTTGACGACTCATCTGAAAATGGAAAGACTTTGGCACAACCACAAACATACCAAGTCATGACCCTCTACCTAAGCTGACAGCTGGACCTGTGGAGGAGCTGCAGAGATCTGAGAATAGGTTAACCTGACAACTTGTGCTTGAGAAAACCGACTTTTACGGAAGAGTGGGGAAAAGTCGAAAGAAAGCCATGAAAAGTCTCATCTAACATTTGTACCAAGTCATATAACAACAATGGGAGTCGCATGGGTAGATTTAGGTCGATTGAGACCGAAGTCCATTTGAGCATTTACATTAAAACCTCATAGATGCTTTATTTCCCGACTTGAACCGTTTCTGCAACAAGGAATGGACAACAGCTTGATTGACAACGTTTGTAGAGACATGGCTCCAGAAACCTGTAGCTGCAATTGCTGCAAAATGTATTACA
Organism: Micropoecilia bifurca; assembly: GCA_903067075.1. Lineage (NCBI taxonomy): Eukaryota > Metazoa > Chordata > Actinopteri > Cyprinodontiformes > Poeciliidae > Micropoecilia > Micropoecilia bifurca. The sequence goes on from CAEGAF010115629.1 coordinate 37,018, forward strand.
GTTAATACGACTACAGTATCAACGTTAAAGAAAAACATCATCTGCATACAGCATGCACAATTTGAACTAATTCTAAATTGTTCTCAAGTAACATTCAGCCTTTCTGTCCAGACCGAATTAACAGCATGAATCCGAGTAAAAACCTTCATTTCCATAAAAAAGGGTGACCATTGTGGTTCCAGAAGCTCGGTACTTGGGTGTCTGATTTGGGTCAGCAAGTCTGAAGATGGTGGTAAAATAACACCATTGTCATTCACAGACAACCCCAAACAGACCCGAAGGCAGCAGGACAAGTCACCTTGATGTCTGCGAGCTGCTCAATTGTCTTTGAAATTTGCTGCAAAGACGACAGGTCTGAGAGCTGAACCAGTTTTTTCTGTTTATGCAAAAACTGGTTTTGGAGAGTGAGCTCGCTATTAAAAAAAAAAATCATACATAGTATATGTATCATCCTTACAGGTTTATGTTCGAGTAAAATGAACATTGTTTTATTCTATGAACTACTGACATGTCTGAAATTCCAAGCAAAAATTTTTATATTTATTTGCAGAAAATGAGAAATGGTGAAAATAACAAAAAAGATGCAGTACTTTCAGACCTTATATAATGCAAAGAAAACAAGTTGATATTCATTTAGAAACAGCAAAACTAATGTTTTAACACAGTTCAAAAATCAATATTTGGTGGAATAACCAGGATGTTGTCAATGGGGGTCAGTGCAGTGGGCTCTTCATTTTTTCCAGAGATGTATATAATCTAAACACCAAATATTCTTTTATACATTTAATGGACAAGCTTACTTTTATTAAATAAAGGAGTTGTCTAAAAATTACTGTCTTGCATGTTTTCTCAACCCAAGAAAGGTTTAAATCTTCAATTATCTTGGTATATAAAAAAATATATAATTGTCTCTATTCTCAGCAATAAAAGCTGGATGTGTCATTTTTTACTTGGAACATTTTTATTTTAGAGTAAAAATCCCTGGGTTTCTAATGTGAGATTAGGTTTAGATTATTAATCTGTAACCTTTTAGTTGAGTGGAGTTGACCTGCTTTAAAGCAAAAACGCTGCAAACCATCTTAATTGATGTTTCCCCCAAATGTTTCCAATAGGTGAAAACGCTTCAGCGTGCAGAAACATTAATGTTGCTGACTGAATATCGCGTCACATGTTTGCTCTTCCAGCGAAGCGGCACTGGTGCTGCTGGATCAGCGAGACGTTTGGGCTTCAGATGACGGATGGCTTGTGTTTGATCTGACCGCTACCATCACCCTGTGGCAGCTCAGCCCTGAGCAGAACCTGGGCCTGCACCTGGTTCTCGAGGACAACAACGGTCGGTACCAACTGTTATCCTCGCAAAGTTTGTATTTATAGAAGATGCCTGGAACCAGAAGTAAAAGATTAAAAAGAATCTGGATAAAAGCTACTTTGTTCATTTTTACACATTTTATTGTTTTGGTAACTACAAGAACTGGAACATTATTAGTAGCAGAGCTATAGCTGACAGTTCTATGTGTAGACACTAATAAACTTTGGGCAATATCACCATTAAAGCCAGTTATAGCAGTTCAAGGGTTTATAAAATAGTGCTCATATGATCTGTGCATTTTTCACATTTACTGTAGAAGAATAATTCCCAGTTTGGTTGGTACTTGAATATGTATTTTTGCCACATTTAACAAGCTGCTTATACTTTAAAATAAGATTAGGTACCATTACTATGCAGATGACGCACAGCTCTACATTACAACGTCATCGGGTGTCTTTGAACCCATCCATGCGCTGAAGAGATGCTTAGAATAAGTCAGTGTGTGGATGTGCCATAGCGTTCTGATGCGGAACAAAAACAAGACTTATCATCTTTGGACCTGAAGAGGAAAGATCAAGAGTCAGCATACAGCTTCTGTTATTACACCTGAAAACTAGCGACCAGCCCTAAAATCTGAGTGTAGTGATGGACTCTGACCTGAACCTTCGACACATAAAGACAGTTACAAAGTCGGCCTTCCATCATCTGAAGAACATTTATAGAACCAAAGGTCTAATATCACATTTAGTGGCACTGATTACTGCAGCAGGGCGGCCTAAAAACAATCAGACAGATGTTGTGGATCAACATATTTGCTTGATGATTTTGATGATGGCTTTTGACAAATTGGCTACAATGTTTTTTATGATGTGAAGAACTTTGAACTGCCTAGTTGCTGCCACGATACAAATAAACTATACTTGACTTAAATTTTACCCTGCAAAGGCCAGAAGAGGAATCCCCGAAGAGCTGGGCTGCTGACTGGGAGTGGGCCCAAAGACAAGCAGCCTTTCCTCGTTGTCTTTTTTAAAGTCAACGAGGTGCGGTTCCGCGGCGCTCGCTCAGCTCCCGGCCAAAAAGGACGGCAGTCAAACCGCGCCAAACAGCAGAAGGCGGTCCAAGAAGCACTGAAGGCAGCTGAGGCCGGGACTGGTACTTAAGACGTTAAATACTACGAAGGTCTCCCTGATGTTTTGTGCTAAAACTTTGGTTTTGCATGTTTCAGATACCCTCGGATTGTCAAAAGAGAGCTGCAAGAAACACGAGCTGTATGTCAGTTTCAGAGATTTAGGATGGCAGGTACAAAGCAAAGGATATCATTTTACACGCAGTTTTTTTTGTATGCAGCATCTGTTACTGTGGTTGTGGTTTTCCTCTGATCAGGACTGGATAATAGCGCCGGAGGGCTACGCTGCGTATTACTGTGAGGGCGAGTGTGCTTTCCCTCTCAACTCCGACATGAATGCCACCAATCACGCCATCGTGCAAACTCTGGTAAGTCCCAAACAGTACCGGATCGCTGGCACTTTCACAACAGCCTCCACATTCTCTGCAGATTAACTCGTACTTCCTCCAACCGCAGGTGCACTTCATCAACCCGGAGACGGTGCCCCAGCCCTGCTGCGCCCCAACGCAGCTCAACGGCATCTCGGTGCTGTACTTTGACGACAGCTCCAACGTCATCCTCAAGAAATACCGTAACATGGTGGTCAGAGCCTGCGGCTGTCATTAATGGGGTTTTTTTTGTTTGTTTTATGCCTTTTGCCCGACTTCTGCAAGTGTAAAAGAATGTCATGAGGCAGAAAGAGGAGTGGCTGGACAAAAGAGAAGATGGACTGGCGAATCGCTATGAAAGGGAGCAGCTACGGCAGACTATGTCTAAAAGGAGAAAACTTCAGACTTTTGAAGACTTTTCAAGCACAAACCAAACTTGGAGGAAGTTAGCAGTTTGCAGAGATCAGTTCTGAAGCGTTGCATACTGGATTTTCAGGTGTGGGTCCAGTCTTCTGAATGAATCTTGGTTTCCTGGGTCAGGTGTGTGACGTTTGACAGCTGCCCACGCTGCCCAGCCAAAACATTTGTTACACCGGATCACCTTTAGCTTTACGGCTCTCGTTCTCTGCGTCGTCTGAAAGCTTCCGCAGTTTGTCCTGATTTGCGTAACTTTTTCTCCTCCATCTTTTAGAGATGATGGGAGAGTCACACTGCTCTGTGCGGCCCAAAGATTCTCTGTCGAGTCAAAGTTTGACCGCTTGCAGCTACTCTTAAACAATTTGAACGCAATGAATCCTTGGTTGATTGTTTTTATTTGATTTTTTTAAGGGGACGCGGCTGTTTAATTTTAATCCCTTGAGGTTTTTTTTGCGTTGTGCGTGTGAAAATGTTTTTACTTTTACAACTGAACATAGCCTTGAGTTGTGTTACTTTTTAACAATTTAATTTCATAAAGAGCTTAAAGCCACAGGATGTAACTTTTACAAAAATAAGTTATTTCCATATTTGTTATGATCAACCTCCTCACAGTGCTGCTGTGATAATTTAAACAAATATGTAAAAACATCTTTTTTTATATGTATATGTAAAAGCTACATACTTTAGTTTGAAGTAATCTTTTTTAATGAAAGAAAATGATCGTGATGATTTTTTCCAAAAATATTTTTTAAATAAAAATGATGGTTCTTCTTAATATTGATCCCAATTTTAAAAACGCAGCGGACAGTTGTCGACTCCATTTCAGTAGTTCCAGCAGTCATTTTCCTTTGCTTGATACAGGCCAATAATTTGAGCTTCCTGAAGCCAATCGCCATATTTTCCATGATGCGTCGTTTCACATGATGGTTCAGGAAATAAGATGCTACTCATCACACTACTGAGGGTAAATAACTTGTCACCTGCTGAAACTTATGATCCACGCTGTAATTATCCAGTGGGAGGCTCTTACCTATTCTCTTTGTTGAGTCCAGTTGATGATATGTTTTCCACATGGCAGTATAGATGGACAAGGATGCAGTGATTCATCTTTATAGAGTCCATTATCTGTAAACAAGATGCCCTAAAGTGTCAAACCAAAGCTGCATTAGTTTAATTTTGCCTGATTAAAAAGGTCAAATGGGAACAGCGGATGCAGGAGGTGTTTTTATCTACAAGAACATTCACACATGGTCCTTTTGGGTTAGAAAAACAAAGTACTCAAAGCTAAGTTTAGACGGATTTAATTATGTAACTGGAACCAGCTAAATACCCCATTGGCTTCGAGAGTCGGTGTCACTTTGTCTGTGTGTGTGTTTGCAGAAAAACTTGGAAAATCTACTGTTGTGCCAGGGTTCTGTGAAGTATTTGTTGAACAAAAAGCTGCAGGTGGTGCCATTTCCCCAGTCAAGAATTCTAAGTTAACTTTGCAGACGTTCACCAAATGGAAATCATTGCATATCTTGAAAAAAGGTCAAGTATAAGAGAATTGTGAAATTGGAGTCCATCTAGCTGAATGGATGGATTGGTTTGAATTTTTCTTTTCACATTTCAGCAAATGGCGTTTAGGTTTCAAAAAAGAACATGGTGGTGTCAAATCATTCTGTCCAGGTTTGAGCTATCTCAATCTTAGGGAAAAAAAAAAGTTGTGAAAATACTCTTTTTGTGTGTGCAGAGATAGACCAATAAAAGCTCGGAGTAGTTCAATGAATAGAAACTCTTTTATCTTATCTGATCTTAGAGATCAGATGCTGACCTGGTGATTTAAAAAAACAATGTAAAATCCCTTTAGAGGTCTTTCAACACTGCTGTTGAGCCTCATGCACAGCTGTATTTTCTAATAACTCTTACACTTTGCATAATTGCATGCAACCAAAAATTTATTGGTGGCAGCTGAAAACGTTATTTAATATTTATATTCTTCTGCTGCATTCACACCAAACGCCACTGGTTTACATTTAAAGTCTATGTGGAGCTGCACCAAGGGCCCATCATGGCACGTTTTAGGCATCTAGCACGGTCAGGAGCGTCCAACGTGTCCGACAACGGAAAACAACGCCTTGAATGATTTTGACACGTCTGACACGGCTAACGCTAGGTGTAGAGCAAAATGTCAGCATTCAAAGTGCACAGGCGTCAAACTTGAAGCGTCGGACATGTTTTTGACGCACGTAACGCGTTTGGTGTGAAGTTGTGGTTTTGGTGAGCAGTTGTAGTTTTTGTCCATATCAAAAACTTCAACTCCTCGTCAGTATTTATATTTTCAAAGTCAATCCAGCCCTTTTTATTTCATGTGAATAAAAACTGATCACTTGATATTTTGTCCTACTCTTAACTCAGATGGAATTTATTTGCTAAACTCGTCGCTGTTGCATTTTTCCATTTCATATTTATTAGCTCAAACGCTTCATCCAGTTCCTGTCGGCTACGAAATGAAAACAAGAAGATAACTGGGTGCAAATGCTTACAGATGAAGTCACATGATTCACTCTTTAATTTTATCCCATTAAAAATTATTTGGGTGTTTTGTTTTTTTTACACAGTTTCAACTTGAAAGAACCAGGGAAAAAAAATCAAGTATCTCTGTTTTGTGCTTCCATCGTGTCACGACAGCCCACACAAGTCAGAAACACAGATCCTACATTGAAGAGAGAGGTAGAACAAAGCTTTACAAGTGTTGCAGTACAGAATCAGTTGGTTCACATATTATTTGGCAGTAGAGAGTTGAACTTCAGTGAAAGACCTGAGAGGCAGAAATCCCACGAAGGAGCAGATATTGTCAGAATCGCAAGAAAAATTAGTTTAAATCTGAACAGTGCAACTCACCAAGGCAATGTCAGTTCATGCTTTGGTTCTCCGTTATCACTTCACGACATATTACATAACCTTTAACCCTGAGAGGTGAGCTCACTGTAGCTGTCCTCTTTAGCTGCGACTACTTAAAAGCCAATAAAGATGACAAGTCAAGCACAGAAGCAGGATCCAGGAGGTAGAAAGACAAGACGTTCATCACAGAACAAATCCAAAGAAATCCCAGACCTACAGTGCCTTACAAGACCGTTCCCACCCCTGAAACTTTTCCGATTTTTATCACGCGACAACCACAAATGCCTTTTCTTAGGAGTTTGTGTGGTGGACCAAAAAGAAATGTTCATGGTTTCCATGTTTATTTTTATAAATAAAACTCTGAAGGTTTTGCTACAATTACAGCTGAAAGTTTTTTGGGCCATGTTCCTTCCATCTTTACAAATTCTGGACAACTATTGTTATGAGAACAGCTAAAGCTCAGCTAGACTTGCTATGATCAGCAATTTCCAAGTGTTGCCACTGGGGCCAGATTTACAAGGATGTGGGCCCCTGGGCTGGAACCGGTGTTGATGCACCAGACCTGGCTCCAGAGGAATTTTGCTGGGGGACACAGTAAAACGAGGACTTAATTTAAGCAATAAGACAATACTGAGTAATTATGCTCAGATTAGCATAAACATTAGCTCAGATGTTGCAGAAATCTAAAAGTTTCCTACCTCTGAAGCCAGTTTCTTTAAATGCAAAATAAATCTAGTGAAGTAAGAGTAGCAATAGTTCATATTACTTGTTAAAGTAAAAGGTACAGTGCACTAAAAGTACTCCTATACATTTTTCCCCCTAAAAAAAACATTACCGTTTTCTTTCCACTTTTCAGTTTTGTGCTACTTTGTGTTGGTCAGTCACCAGGACATTACTCTGAAGTTTGATGTGCCAAAGTGTCAAAAAGTTCAGAAGTTGTGAATGCTTTTGCAAGGCACCATATATCTTTTGAAAAACCGCGTCCCTAGTGGTTGAATCTCACGGGGCCGAACAGTGCCTCCTGCGGGACGCCTTCGTCCCCGTTCCCTGCTCTCCTGAGAGCTCCTTCAGTTCAGGTAGAACCTGGCTGCACAGCGCAGCGTTTGCCTCTGGGGAATTGTGACCGTCCTCGGGTTCTTTGGGGCCAGGTTTCTGCCGTGGGGAGTCTGACGGCAGTGGCTTGGGAGCAGACACGGGCGTGAGGGCCAAGCAGACGTCTCCCACACTTAGCTGGCGGCACTGCAGGCCGCAGAGACGGGCCGTCCTCTGGGGGCTGCAGGACGACCAGCCCTGTCCACGCACAAAGAAAGGGTACTCCACATACACATCCACCAGCTCCTGAAAGAAGGACGTATATATACACACACACACACACACACACACACACACACACACAGAAGTCAGTTACACAATAATGTTGCTCTCTTAGAGTGCTAAACTTACCTGCTAGGATGTTACAGATGCAGCTACAGTGATTTAACCCAAACTGCAAATGTGGTTCATGTAACAATAAATACATTTAACTGAAACAGTTTAAATATTTTAGCAAAATTTACTTGAATTCCATCCAAATTCAACGAGAAATCTTACTTTAAGTAGAAATCCTTATAAAACCACACAATCACAAACCAGCTGTGGTCTCAGGCTGAGATACTTCAAATATCTGGACTGGTGACAGTCACATTTCACTGCAGGAAACAGGAAACGCACAAAGGGACTAGACACCTGAATGATACTGGGAAGTGCAGTTCATGTTTGAAGTTAAAGGAACAGTACTTACGCCACCTGGTGGCAGAAAGAGGAAACTGCCAAAGCTTGCCATCAGACCCCCAAGCACCAAAATGTTCTAGTAGCACTACTTTGTTATATTTTTACTCAAGTAAAAGTAAAAATTAGCCGTGCAAGAATTTACTCAAGTGAGAGTGAAAAGGTAAAAAAAGCTACTAAAGTACGGAGTAATTGAAGAGAAAGTCTGATTTATCATTTTAAAATGATGTAATTAGACACACAAAAAAGTAGTTATGTGCGATGGTATTTTAAAGATGTATATTGTTGTAAATGATATACATTTAATTTTAAGCAGAAGAAACACTTAAAATAAACAATATAAATACATTTTATGAAAACGATATTCACTGTATTCATTTCCATGCATTTATAAATGTCATAGTTGAGCTTACAAATTATTTTTCAAACTAAACACTTAATTAGTAAACTAAACATACAATGTTTAATATAAATATTTGTCTTACAAACTGAATTGTTAGCTCAAATCAGAAATATCTAGCTTGCTAAATGCCTAGATTGCTAGCTAAATATTTAGCTAATGTTTAAATTAGCTTGCCGATAAGCGGAAGTGGACTGTTAAAATAAAAGCTGGGTTTTGAGAACTTTAAATATTTTCCTGCTGCTATCGAGACTAAACCGCTTCAGTCGTCGCTCGGGTCATATTTTCTTCATTTTTAAAAAATCTTCGATTCTTTCCCTCTCGACACGTCCAACGTGTTAGCTGAAAACACAGAACCAAACTATTGCTGTTAATTATTTCCCGTCTAACTTTACAAACGGCGGCAGCTCGTAATTAAGAGTGTAATTTTTGTGTTCAATTTGGAGAAACCACTTGTAATTTTGGTTGTGCTTAACGTTTGACAGCAGCTGTAGTTTAAATTTGCAGTCGGTGTTGAATAATCGTACTTGGATATTATAGGAGATGCTAGCAAGGGTTTGGTTACTAAAATCGACATTTTGGGGGGGAAAGTGTCTATCTGCTACTTTTGTTGGCTGGTTTTCAAAAGCGTAAAAGAACTTGCGATATTTCAAATGATTCATCTTGAAACTGCGATGAAGGGAAAGAGGCTTGACGCGCCGTATAAAAGGACTATTAACAGCTAGTTGTGCGGGGGCCGCCGGCCGCCGTGCATAATAATAACAGCCACAGAGTGATTTCCCCTCACCTGGGACTGCTGCTCGTGAAGCAGGATGAGGAGGCGGGAGACGGAGGAGGAGGCGGCCGAGGGGGAGATGCTCTGCACGGTGCAGCAGCTCAGGCGCAGGTCCGGACAGGCCAGAGAGCCCAGCAGGAAGTCCTCGGTCTGCAGGTTCTCCACCCTCCTCAAACGACCATCTCTGAGCTCAATCAGAGACCCGGCGACGAAGTGGGGAAGCAGCCAGGGGAAGCGGTTAGGGTCGGTGGGAGTGGACGGGGGCACCACGGGAGATCTCTGCTTGTTTTCTTTCATGGGAGTGCTTGTGCCCTTTAGGCTGTCTGGGGAAACTCTCCTGAGGGATTGTCCAGATGTCATTTTTGTTGCGTTGAACGACGAACTGTGCTTCAAAGTGTTGTCCTCGGGTGTGGATTGAGGTAGGTAAGAGCCTCCTTTTTCAGCTCTGTGCAAATCATCAGTTCTTTCTCCTCTCCTCGTGTACGGACCTTTGTGAGGGCCATAGGTTTTGTCTTTGAACACTTTGAGCCTCTCCCAGCCTCCGCTCCCCCTCTGGATGCCCTCGGACACCAGAGACCCTGCGCTGAATCTAGAGACATATTGTGGATATCCAGAGTGGAGAGCCCGTGCTCCGGATAAATGGTTCTGCAGTTGGTACTGATGGGAAAAGTCCCATCCGGGAGGCAGCAGACTGAAGTCTCTCCACTCTGCCCAGCCGTGGTGCTCTCTGAAGGCGGATGGGGTGTGCAGTTTGGGCCTGGGAGGGGGTTGTACCTGCATCCAGGGTTGGTACAGGGTCGTGACCCGCCTCGGCACAGGCCGAAACAGACCCATGTGCTTCGTCTTTAAGTCGCCGTGGCTCTTGTACGGATAGGGCGCCTTGAAGTTTGTGGCGTCGCATTGCAGCAGCTGCTGCTGCTGAGGGGAGCTCACTCTTTGGTCTCTCTTCTTAAATGGGAGACTGTCCCTGTGTGGGACCAGAGCCGGGCTTGTTGTGAAGCTCATTGCCTCACCTTGCCTGTCATTCACTCCAAGAATACATAGCCTTCTGCCGAGATAGAGCTGGTCCGGAGATCGTGTGTCAAACCCGCCATTAGTCTCTTGGCAACTGTCACACACTCAAGGTCGTCCTGATCTAGGCGAAGGAGATAGATATTGATGAGTTTCATTTAGTCAAGTTTAATTAAATCCCTTGACGGCACAAGAAAGTGCAAGAGCACGTTTAGAGTTTTTAAAATGAATTATTAGTACGTAGGGAGAAAAAAAAACACGGCATCAACAATACGTTGAGAAATCTTTCTATGCTGCAGCCATGATCCAAAGTATTGTAATGTTTTATATGATAAGCCATGATTACATCAGTTTTAAAACCTTTAGATAGAAAAATGTGAAAAGTGAAAAAAAACAGTCAATCACAGGTGCAAATCCTCAGGTATATCTTGGACAATCTAGAGACGGTGATTGTTCTAGTTTAGATTTTCAGTATATGATTGAACAGTGAGAAAAAAAAAATCATAAACAAGACAAAAATTTGAGCATGTCTGCTGATCTTGCCAGCTGGGGACGTCCCAACAAAGCATACAGAAACTCAGGAGAATTACAAAAATCCCCACACAGCTACGTCCCAGGCTCTGCAGGCCTCGGTGAGTAAACTTAGTTCAGGTTCTTGCTAGAAAAATAAACATAAGAATTATGGATTGCTTGGAAGCATTTCATAGGCAAAGAATTTATCTTAATAAAAGATAACACAGCAGCGCAGGCTGAATTTGCAAAGTTGCGTCTGAAAGAACCGTAAGACTTGTGGACTCAAGTCATTAAAAATCCAAAAGGGTTTGTTTACTGGTGTTGAGAAACAGCAACTCCAGAAGTACCTCATTCTAACTGTTAGGCATGATACTGAAAGGGTGATGCTGGACTCTGGGTTTTGTTAGTTAGTTTACTAAATTAGCCATAATCTCCTTTTGTACAGAAAACAATCTGGAACTATGAGCAAATCAAATAAAAATGATTCTGGATGCTTCGTCAGAAAGTCATCCAGAAAAACACAACAAATCTCAGAAAAAGGAAGAAATGGTGTAAACATGTTTGTACAAGTTCCAGTTGCTTTATTATTCGTTTAAATGTGGGAATAATTATTTCCTCAATGCTGGTTTTCTACTTTGGCATTTCTACCCTCCCCCTTTGCGTCAGTAAATATTGGCAGCTTAAAACTGGCACTTGCTCACATCCTGTTGTCATTAAGTTTTATATAATCTCCCGATATGTCAAACTTCACTAAATAAAAGAGGAGATTCTCTTTCCTTCCTGTTGTTAGGAGTGAGAGAACATTTTTTCCCACCCAACCAAAAGTAACACGCGGTTAGATCACTGCCTGTAAATATCCCCCTGACGTGCGAACAATAACTTCACCATCAGCTTCAAATTACAGCTTTCCAACCACAATTTGCTGTTCTGAAAGTTGTTTTTTTTATGGACATCTACCAGCTCCTTTGCAAAGAAGAAGTAGAAAAAAAAGAGAAGTTACTATGGTTACAAAGTGCTCCGCAGTGTGGTTGATGAAGGAAAGAGTGCGGAGAGAACAAGGCAGAGTAAAAATGTGGGTAGTGGGTGTGAAGCTAGAGGTCAGATTAGAATTTTTTTTTCACACCCCTCCAGGTTGCGAAAGTAACATTTTCCAATAGAAAAGAAAAAGAAAGAAAAAACCCGACATAAACGTATGGTGGTAAACACACAAGCCCAGGCTGCATCTGAAACATCCATAGATCCCTCTTCATCTACCGTATGCGCTCGCACAGTGAGTCAGCTCACTCCAGTGGGATAAATATAAGAACACTGTGGCCAGAAACACCACGGTGTATTACAATCAACAACTGCGTGTCGTGTTTTTAGATAAACTTGGCTAATAGCACTGGGTGTTGTTTTTGTTTTTTTACAGCCTTTCAATGCACAGAGCTCATCTCATTAAGAGCTTGTTCACAACCAGGATTGGCAGAGTGCTTCACAAGCCTGTTCACACCTGGTGTCAAACTTCAAAAACTCCAGAATGTCGGTAAGATTTCAACGTAAAGTTGTGCGGGATGATGGAGCGACCCAAAAACGACTTTTAAGAAGCAAAAACACGGACAGGTGTGTAATTGTTTTTGCATTTGCTTTGTGAAGACTTCAGAGGTTGGACTGAGAACATTAGGAAACAAGCAGCATCATGAAGACCAAAGAATAAACCATTCAGGTATTGAGGAAATTTAAAGCAGAGTCAGGTTATTAAATGTTATCTTGAGCTTTGAATATCTCACAGAGCTCTGTTCATGGAAAGAGTGTGACTACATGCAGACCTACCATTTTGAAAGGTATTTAAAAAAATGTTTTATTTGACCTTTCTTTCCACAGGTTGGCTCTATAGCTTCATTACAAATGTGTGCAAAACTTTGTTGATATTCCGATAATGTCCAAAAAACACCATTTCACAATTGCTGTTTTCATTAAATAAGAAACACAATTAAAATCAGTTGCAAATAAGTTTGTTTGCTCAATGAGTTTTTAAAAATCAAGCTGCGCCACCATTCTCCTATCACTTCCTGTCTTTTTGTGCAATTTTAAGACGAATGAAAACGCAGACATTGAGATCCAGGGTCTTATTTACAAGAGAAACCTATTTCGATTAAAAAAAATTGCAAGAAAAAAAATACACACACAGCAGCAATGCAAATGTTTAAGAAATTTGACTCAATTAAATAAGCTAATCAAATGTGAAATAAAAGCAAGGGGAAGTTTCATAAGAAATGTTCTCTTTGGGCCGTCCAGCCTAACCAACAGGGAGAATAAGCACAGCAATAATGAGAAAAGTAACAGAAAACACCCACGGTGGCTCTGCAGGAGCTGCAGAGATCCAACGCTCAGGTAGGATAATCTGTTGGCACGGCAACTATCAGTCATAGTCTCTCTAAATCTGGCTTTTATGGACGAGTGGCGAGGATCCATCGCTAGAGAACATAATCATACATTCTCAATAAAAGCCACAGAGGGGCTCTGCAAGAAGCTCGTAGGCCTAATGTAAAGTTTAACGTTGCACACAAAGTAAATTCAAACCCATCGATGCCCCTGGACCAGCATGGAGTGACAGTGGACTGTTGCATGCATTGTGTTGTTTCATACTTTTCTTTTTCAGCTGATTGGAGTTGATTAGGGCAGCGATGGATAAGATTACATGTTTGGTAAACCCAGAAGACAACCTGTAGGAGGCTGCTGAACAATTAGACTGAGGTGGGAGTTTACCTTTTACCTGGACAACAAACTGACATGAAGCTAGAACAATGTCAACGTCGAAACCTAAATACAGTTAAGATTTTGCCTCAGGACTTGAAAAATGACATCAACAGACGTTCCCCATCCAATCTGGCTAAACTTGAGCTATTTTGCAAAAGGAAGTGGGAAAACGCTGGAAAAACTCAAACTTTTACCAAGCATTTTATCTATAGTTTTTAGTGCCAATATCTAGGTGCAACTGAAATAAGGCAAAGCTAACTTACAAGTAAATTTTCAGCAAGAAATAGAAGTCAATGATTCCTTAATACTGATGAAAAAGTACCAGTCCCACTGATGGATTATTTCACTTATAGAGCAATAAGTCAAACTTATAAAATTGTGTTATAGGTTTTACTTATTACATCGCGGCATATGTGAAGTAATCTGCCACTGGGACTAGCACTGGTGTGAGTCAGTTTTGTCTCAGTTTAATTGTTGTAATATATTTGCACTAGAAACTAAGTCAAAAATGCATTATTTCACTACAAAGGTTTTGATGTTGTAGTGAAATATGTCTCTAGAAGTGCAAAGCATGTGTAGAAACCTCATACTTGACATGATGCTGTAATTCCAGTGAAAGGTGGCTTTTACAAAGTACTGAAAAACATGAGTTCAATTGAAAACCGTGTATTATTTTGTATTATTTCTGGACTGCACAGTGCCTCTGTTGGTAGCACTGTTGCCTTCCAGCAAGAAGGTCATGCATTTGAATCCTAGCCAGTTGTCTTTCTGCATGGAGTTTCCCTCTGGGTACTCCAACTTTATCCCACAGTCCAAAAACATGACTGTTAGGTTAGCTAGTCTCTCTAAATTGTCCTGAGCTGAGTGCACATCCATGGTGGCCCACTGTGTGACCATGTTGCCTTGTGATGGCCTGACAAACCTATCCAGGATGTACCTTGCCTCTCACCCACTGACTGCAAGGACAAATGGGTTTTGATAATGGATGGTTGAATTATTCCCTCCCATTCACAATCCCAATAAAACACACTTTGTTTAGTTTGTAGTTGAGGCATCACAAAATAGGAAAAGGTTCTTGGTGTATGACTACTTTTATCAAAGCCCTGTAAGATTTTGATATGAGTTCTGAATGGGTTGTGTGTTTGTACTTGTTACCTATCCTATTTAGGAGCATTTCTGTGACACGTACTACTAACCCGATGGGTAGGGTTGGGTGATCTGGACTGTCACGTTTCAATACTTGTGATAACGATAAACATGATACTAATAACTGTATCACCTTTTCTAGGTAACTGTGGCACTGACAGCACGGCCATCAATCATAACCCCACAAACACAAATACGATGCTTGAAAAACGTTTGTAATGCACTTCATTAGGACATCAGACACAGAGAACTGATTTGTATCACCAAGCTGCTCACAGTAACTGCATTTAATCAAATGTCCAAATTTATTGATATTTATTAACACTGATGGAGAAAAATAGAAAAATAATCAAGGCAAACAGCTTTAGGCATTTTTAATCATTAACTGGAATTTTTTTGGTGACAAATCAAAATATATCCTGATAAATGATAAACGATATGATAAATGTCCACTGCTACTGTTGGGGCTAAAACTTGGTCCTCAGATGGTGAATCCAGCTCTTCAGGGTTAGGGGAGAGGTGAAGGTTTGGTTAATGTCAGGGTTAGAAAAAAATGTCAGCGTTAGCCATAAGTGCGGTGACTAAAATGAATGCAAGTCAATACAAAGTCTCAATCTGAGGAGGAATACAAACTTGTGGGTGACGAGACTTCGTCCTCACACAGACGCGTCCCTGCGTGAGCAATCCGTCTCGCACAGACACGCTCACCGTGACAAGTGTTTGTCAGCTGAACGCCTGCAGTTTGCATGTAAATTCATTCAAATAGCACTGCTGTGTGGGCTCCTCACTCTCACAGTGCGATCTGCACAGGTATGGTCACATCATGACTCCAACATGCCAGTGATGTCAGGCTTCTGCAGCCTTCTGCATCCATAAGAGGAGACGCTGATCACTACAGCCTGCCTATCTAAGGGAAATGACATGTAAACACAGCAGTGTTTTGTGTGTTTGCTGCCGTCGTTCTGAAGCTAATCAGGACTGTGGATGGAACTATTTGCATATCGGTAGTGGCAATATTGCTCTTGGTCAGTTTAATGGTTCCTTCTATGAAGAAGGGAGATAACAAAGTTCAGACTCTGGTTGTGGCTGTCAGACTCAGTCATCTTTTCAAAGTTTTCTTAGTCAAGAAGATGATGCATATATAAACATTATTACATGCATACATAAAAAAAACTGGTTTTACTTACATGTTGCTTCTTTCACACACCTGTGCCTCTAGTCTTCATGCTGCATGTCCATCAGTCATCCCTCCACACACACACACACACACCTGTGTGTCCTGTGTCATGCTCACACACTGCAGGTGAGAAAGCAGAATGAGCACAAGCATCCAGACGAGCTCACCAGACACTCCTTCTCACCTCTCTCTTTCTTTCTCTCTCTCTCTTCCCTCCTACTCACTTTTACATTTTTGCACTCCCACTCTGCTCACTCACTCAGTCCTGTTAACCTTTGTCAGACAGATTCCCCATCTCTTGCTCTCTTTCTCTCTCAGTCTCTCCCGTCTGAACTCGCTCACCCTGTTGCTCTTGAGCCTCTCCTCCGTTCGCAATCAACCCTTCTGTTCTTTGCCGTCGCTGCACGCTCCACGCCGTGCTGTTGTCGGGTGTATAATTAGAGATGAGAGTGTTGTGCAACTCCTCGGCTGATGGTAGGCGTATGATCGCCTGATGGCATTGGCGGTGCGCCCGGTTCAGTAAGTTGCTTCAGACCGGGGTGGACACCAACATTCACAAAAAAAAAAGAAACAGCGTTATCGTTCGATTGAATTCTCTTGAATCTTCGTGGCGTAGACGCAACAACCCACTGGAAACGTTTCTTTGAGATTTGTTTTACTCACAATCACACGATAGCATCTTTTCACATTCGTGATTCAAATCTCCACTTTCACTACATAACAAAGGTGCTCTAAAGGATGGAGATCTGGTGAGGCTTCTGGAGTGAACTCATTGTCACGTTTGAGAAACCAGACAATCTTAGTGAGCTTTATGACATGACTCATTATCCAGTCAGAAAATGAGCAAACTGTGGTCCGAAAGTGATGGAGACGGTCAGTGACAACACTCAGCTAGACAGCGGTGCTCAGTGGCTACAACAGGCCACATTATGCCAAGAAGATACAGTCCATACTGTTACACAAGTTTATGATGTAAAGCACTTGGAACGTCCTTGTTGCTGAGATGTGCTATGCAAATAAACTTGTCTTGACTACATGACCTCCACCTGTCTGACATAACGGTATCAGTACTATCATGTTGCTACACCAAATTCTGACCAAACCATCTGAATATTGAACCTGAAGAAGCTCAACTCCTTTCATCGTCATTCTGAAGCTCGGTTTAAGAAACAGAGACTTCGTCATGTCTAAATGCATTGGGTTGGTGCAACATGGTTGCTGTGCGTGTTAAGAATCACCTGAAAATTTCTACCCAACAAATTTGGTGTGTGATGACATTGACCTGCCGACTGTTTCTCCTGCTGTAACTCACTTCCTGCTTTTCTCTCATTGGTGGGACTTATGTGAATTAATATTGTTTCACGCGTGAATAAGTGAGAAAGTCCTTCAGACTGCTTTTGCTAAAATCACTGAAAGGTTGACATCAAAGACTCCAAATAAGCTGCAGTTTAAAAAAAAAAAAGAAAAGAAAAACCCCTGAAAGCCCTTTCATGGCGGTGCAGGAAACTCGCTGTTTGTTTTATCTCGTAGAAGAAAGAGGACATGTCTTTTGCTCCGCCAGCCTCTGTCTCAGCTATTGATTTTGCAGGGCCTCAGCAGGTGAACCCCCAGTCATGAGAAAACCCACGCACGATTTATTATGTGGTGAAGAGGATTTCTCACTTTGACTCACACCGTGCTTCCTCTGCCCACTCTCTCTTTCTGTGCCTCTTTTCTTCAATTCTCCGGTTCTTGTCTGTTGATGAACATACACACACACACACACACACACACACGTTTGGTGGAGGTTCATGGCAATGGTGAGAGCTTGCATTGCATGCTTTTGCCACAATTAGCATATTTAGGCTGAACCACAGCAACCGGTGACATTTACAACCAATGTGTTTTTATTGATAGAAATCGCCAGTCACTCCCACCACTTCCCAACTGCTGCACAACAGCTTGTATTTGCAGTTTCACTTTGCAGCTTGGCACACAGACCAAAGTGAGAGTTTCACTAGTGAGTCTTTATTTCCCTCATGCTGTGGTTGGGACAGGTTTGTTGTTCTCATACCAGACAAAAGGAGCTTGTTTTATTTATCAATAAAGACGTGGATTCTTCTGGGGATTCCAGAGGAACGTATCCATAATCGTCATGTTGTGTATCTTCGTACTGATTCATGTCGTTGCTCTCCTGCATTGACTCACAATTGTTATTTTTTCCTTCACGTAACTGAAACAAGACAGCATAACAGCTTCTCACTGATCTCAGTGCTGTTTTGGAAAAAAGAAAGAAGAAAAGAAGAGAGACGTATTTTCAAATATGAAGCTTGAAAACCTGAATGGAAATTAATCTGTTGTCCACTAGGTGGCGACAAGTGAGCAGTATGTTTTTTTTTTGTTTTTAAATTTTTTTACGTTTCTATCCGGGACCAAAAGAGCCACAATTTTTCACTAAGTAAATTCATATGTGAACATTTTATTAGTCTTTGAAATTAATAGACTGAATAAATAAACAAAATTATCATGAATGTTGAAATAATGTGTTATAGTTAAAAAGAAGATAATTCCAAAAATAATACAACTGTGAATTATTTAAGCAATTATTTAACTAGTTCTATTACTCGTCTTAATGTCTACTGTTTAACCTGTGTTACTTAACAATGTAGAAAATCGTGGTCTGTTTGACATTCCATTAAAATAACTTTAAATCACAAAAGAAGCATTATGACGTATTTCAGCTGTTTTGAAACAAACTTTTCAAAACTTTGCCATTCATTGATACTGAAACAAGTTTCTCTTACTAGTTGTTGTAACATAATAATATGGTTTCACCTGGTTCTAAAATATTTTATAATATAACCACAGGTGTATAAAAAAAACACATACCACAAACAAAATTAGCTGTTGCACCCATATTGTACTTCTTCAGACAAAATGGAAGCTTTATTATGAAGAAGCAAAACATTAAAAACTATTATGAAAGTCATTAAAGATGTAGCATTTGTAAAGAGTTCAACCTCATAGGAGCTTAAAAATCAACTGTAACACTGAGCTGCAATGTTTAAATTTACTCTTAAGAAGGGAAAGACAAAGGTAGATGTTTTGAAAACATCTGGACCAATCAGCTTCAGCCCCAGTTCCACCAGGACCAAACTGGAAACAGAAACTCTCACTTCGGTGTTTGTCAAGCTGTTGTTTCTGCATCCCATTTTGGTTTTGCTGATGGAAAAATCTCCGCTCATGCAGTCGTTGTTTAGGCCGGAGAAATTCATATACAGTTTAAAACCCCTTGCTTGAATACTCCTGATAAAAAAAATACAACACTTGTGCAAATTTTCTTCGCATTTTCTTCAAATTGAGAAGTTTTCCTCCTAATCTGAGGTTTATTAGATCACACAAATCTTTTCAGTTGTGCTGTGGGATTAAGATTAGGGCTTGGATTGTTGCACATTTGGAAACACCTTCTTCCTGACAGAGTGGCCTCATGGTGCAAATTATGAAACGACTCTCCTACCAGCATCTTTGTATTTTATCTAATCACTAGATGAGATTAAATATTAATATTTGTATCAGAACTGATTGATTTCATAAATAAACTAGATTACATAGATATTTCATGACCCAACAGCAGATTTGAATGTATGATAAAAGAATCTAGAGAAATATCTACCAAGAAACAATAACAGAATTGTAAATGTCATTTTTTTCTGGGTTTCCTTCATAGTTCAAATGTTTTCTAACATTTTTAACTTTCCCACCTTTTTAAAAACAATGGAAACTAATAACGGTTATCGAATTGTGAAACACAATTTAACTCAAGCAGATTAAATTTCAAAACACAAGAAAGCAAGGAGGAGAAGAGGACAAAAAGACAAATGGATAGGTTAAGGAGAGGCGAGGAAAGGGGAGCAGAGAGACAAAAATAACAGAGGCATGTGTCTGTTCCTCCTTGGTATTTTCCACTCTGTTAAATAAATCCCTTCCTCCCTCCCTCCTCTCCCTGCTTTCCTTGCTCTCTTCCAGCTCCTCCTTCCTCATCGTCATTGGTCAGCTGGCCGAATCCACAGAGCCACAAAGTTGTCCTCGCTCTCATCCAAGTGGCTCATGCTGCCCTCGGGGAGGAAGAAGAGAAGCAGGGAGGAAGGACCAGCAGGGAGGTGATCTATATCCAGACACTTTGGAGCGGCTGCAGAGCGGAGGAGGTGGGGGATGCGCGTCAGGATTTTGGTTCAACTCTGACAAGGCTGCCTGGTAGAATCTCCTCACCCTGTCGACACGTCTGACTGATGGTTTTGTTTCCAACAACTTTCCCAGCATCATGAGTTCCTCACCAGCCAACCTTCAAAGCAAACGCCTACCTTGTAAGTGTCTTTTTAAAACTTCGGTTTGATCAGATTGAAGGTGTTAACCAAAATGTTTCGATTAGAAGAAAATTGTCTGCATGTTTATGTGTTTTTCTTTCTTTTTTTTTTACCTTTGCCAATTGAAATGAACCATAAAAATGGAGTCTATAGGCTGCTGGGTTAAGACAACAACCTGACTGATTATTTTGTTAACCTGACACTCGACCAAAATATGGGCAACACTGAAATGATTTACCATAACAGAATTGGGTTACTGAGACACTCCATAATAAAAACAAAACTATAAATTGAGCAAACTACTAAAATTAGCTGCAACAAAATACAAAAAGTTGGTTCAAAGAAACCTTTTTTATAGGTTTATTATGTTTTCAACCCAAGACATTTGGTAAAAAAAAATTTACAAATAAATTGGATTGAAACAAGGCTTAATTTTTTTTAGAGTTTATTTCTGCAAAAAAATGACATAACAATGTGTAACAACATATGTTGTTCTCCTCAGAGCATCTCGGACAGCGGCACTGTTACACTATTGGATATATGCAGCACATTTCAAGGATTTCAAGGATGTTTTGCTCTTTCAAAAATGTAGACTTCTACAGCACTATCCGATAACATATCCCAACCTCATGTTACACCATGCAAATGCTCAGTCTTCACTGAAGAAGATTAACTCGCTTGTATCTGTTAAATTTGCTGAATGAATCCAATAAAGAAGATTTGATCGCTCAGGGGGAGGAGACACTCATAAGGCATTCAAAATTTTTGCCACAAAAATTAGTCGATTTTTAAATTTATTTATTGGAAATAAATAAAACAAGCTCATGTTATGGCAAACATATTCCACACCCGTCTGATGTAGTACGAGACAGTGAATTCTACCAAATTCACAAACGTCACAACACAGCAACGCATCAACAGCGAAACACAAAGTTCACTTTACTGTCTTTATTACTTTGACACATTTTTGACATTATGCGTGGGGATAAGTAAAAGAGGGTAATTTTATGTCAATTTTAAAATAAAGCAACTAAAAGAGTTAATTTGTTGAAACACATTTATGAGAAACATTAATACTACTCTGTGTACCTATATTGACTTTGTTATTGTTTGACAATTGTTTGCTTTAATTAGGATTACTGGACATGATTAGCACTTGGCGCTAATGCCCAATGTCATGTTCAGTGAACAAACTGGTTCTCTTGTGTAAATTAAAGTAATCAACATAATCCACTGGCATTTATATTATTCTACTGGATTATTTTACTGCCTTAGAATTTTTTCTGTCTTATCAGATTGTTGCTTAGTTCAAAATGGCCACCTTGTAAGAATGATGAGCTGCTCGTTTGTGTCCACCTCAATAATCTAGGTCACACTTCTTGACCCTAATTTTTGGTTAAACTTATCCCAACAGAGCAAAGCCAGCACTGGAGTTAAGTAACAATATTTGTCAAAAGTGCTTCTCTCATACATGTAAATACATGTAAATGTAGATCTTAAAGTTATTTACAATAGTAGTGTTGTCAAAACTAAGCTCCCTTTGTGCATCATGTTTTCATGGGAGCCGGTGTGACGGCTCAGCCAGTGTTTAAATAGCTGCCTTTGTATTGATGTTCTCCAATGAGACTGAACAAAGGACCTCAAGTGCCAAAAACATCTGAAAGGAATGTTGACTCACTACTCTAAGTCATATTCAGTACTACCAGATGAACAGGTCATACACACACACACACACACACACACACACACACACACACACACACACACACACACACACACACACACACACACACA
>CAEGAF010115639.1:0-25659 GCA_903067075.1 Micropoecilia bifurca
CTGACAGCTCAATTGACTGTTGTAACCTCAGCCCCAGCCTGGATTCGAACCCTGGTCTCCCGGGTGGAAGACTGGTGCCTTACCCATTGAGCTAATCAGTCAGCTATATATATATACACACACACACATTTATTTATTTGTTTTTATAACAGCTAACATAATGAGGAATGTTTATGTTCTCATACAGTGTTGAGTTTGAGTCTGTGATTCCCATAAACTATTTTTGTACTTTTCCTGTCTGAACATACCAATATTCATCAGTCTGACAGACGACACATTTAGTCTTTGTTTCACCAATGCATATGCATTATGTGGAGACCGGTTGCGAGAATACCTTCCAGATTCTTGTGTAAAATTATAACTCTGTTCATCTACATTTCTGATTTTCTGACATTTGACTTGCTGTGTTTCTGTGAATATGAAATAATTTGATCTCTGTAAGTTCATAATGGCTATTTTAAAAATTACTCCATGATCCCTATACCAAGCTATCAATACTGTCCGTTTAAATTGAGAAAGAAGTGTGTTATAACTTCTTTAATTGGAAAAGGCGGCTAAAAAAACATTGAGACAAAGGGTTGTCTGTTTAGAGCGATGTTAGAAGCAGTTTTGCATATATTACAATAATGAATGACATCAAACGGCTTCCTCTGAAAAGGCAGAAAGATGAGCGGTGTTGTTTCAGACTGTGCTGACTGGGTGCAGACTTCAGCAGGATTTACAAAGAGGAGGTATGGGGCACAGATGACTGGCACGCATTCAAAACCAAAGCTCTGCTGCTAACATTTAAACTGGACTGTGACGCGTTTCTCAATGGTGCTACTTCATTAAATTTATTATTTAATAAATTCAGGCAATGAGTTCTATTCTGAATAAACCTTGAACATATGGTTTTACATAAAAGTGGGAGTGAAAGCAGATTTCCTTAACAAGCTGTACATGACCCTGAGATTATTAATTTCAGGTCCCTGCTGTGGTCAGCTGTTGAACACGCTACATCTAAGATTTCTACTGCTGATGATCTTCTTCCAGTTACTACACTAAAGAAAAATAAGAGAAGAGGCACTTATGCATGAGCTTACGGCAGAACTAGCCTACAAATACTTTATTATCAAACTATTTTATGAGGCTGTTGCATTGACTTTCACGCAAATCACATTAATCACAAAAAAATAATCAAATAATTAATCTTGGTCTCCACTCATATCCAATATCTGTACATAAACTTTAAAATATGACAATTGTATTAAAGTAAAGTAATGAAAATGTTTTCTTCAAGTACTTATTTACACTATTTTTTCATTATGTAAACAAATGAAAAAATTGCAAAGAGGGTCTCCCTCGTAGTATGAACAGCAGTTGACCGAGGACACAACCTTGAGGGATCCCAATGCTCAGATTCATGGAGTTGGTTCTTTACATGTTCTTTACATTTCAAGGTGACTTTGTGATCTCAAAGTCAGAAAGTTTCAAATCCAGAGCAGAGTGCCAATGTTCAGGTCCAGCTTGTCGTGTTTCTCTGTTGGTCCATGTGGAATGGTGGCTTTAGACAAAATCAAAGGAAACGAGGCACAAGTGATCAAAAGAGTTTCACTATCCAAATTAAAGAAATTAAAACACTGAAATGTATGTTATTGATAAAGGATTTACCAAAAAATAATTTTAAAATACTGAGCTTGATTTTGTTTTTTGCTGTGATTCTTAACAGAGTTGGTATTTTCAAAATAAGGGATGGTATGGTTGACTGCTTGATTGATTGCGCTCTCCTTTCTGTTGGGGATTTTTGGTAATGTGTTTCCCCTCACCAAACACCACAGTTTAATGATTTCTGTTTACTTACCTACTGTATCAATTAATCATAGACACAGCAACAAACAAAACTCTGGCTTGTTGGCAACCAGCTATAAAACCATAATCTGGAACAGAACTATGAACAGTAACACTGAAATAGATACTGCAAAGTTCTCGATGACGAGTGGGCAGATTAATTTAACAATCTTCCGTCATGTGGGAGGTTTTGTATGTGTGAGAAATGATTCACTCTTCCTATGTGTTTTGGCATCCAACCGTCACCTCCTTCAAAACTAGAGCTGAGACTCAATGTAAAGTCAAAATGTCAACATTCCTGGGATGTCTTCCCAATTATGCGTATTTGGAAAAGTATACATTTTTCTATGCTGTGCATTATTGTATAGTGACTTTTTTTCACAAATAATCTGAAAGGTAAGAATGTTTACAAATGTTCAACCCTCTATACTTTATTACCCTTTAAATATACTATGCAGCTCTTTCAACCCACCGCACTGAACCCTAAAACCCCTGGTTATTCAACCAAATATTGATTTCTGAACTCTTCCTTAGTTAAAACACTAGTGTTGTTGTTTCTAAATGAATTTGAACTTGTTTTCTTTGCATTACTTGAGGTCTGAAAGCTCTGCATCTTTTTAACCATTTCTTATTTTCTGCAAATAAATACAGAATTGGAATTTTGGAGACATAATGTCAGTAGTTCATAGAATAAAAGAACAATGTTCATTGTACTCAAACATATATGTATAAAAAGTAAAACTGTTAAATTTGCAGTGGTGCTTTAGTTTCTTCCAAAACTGTGTATGTATATATATATATATATATATATATATATATATATATATATAATGTGTGTGTGTGTATATATATATTTTTTTTTTCCTTCTACTTAACAATTATGCACCATTATGTGTTGATTTTAAATTAGTAAAGTAACAATTGATGGAGTAGGAGTACTAGCTTTGCATCAGTTTGTATCACTGATGTTTACTAATCATCATAATTTGATATTGATATCTTGCAATTCTCATGTTTTAGTTAAAAAGACATAAAAATAAACCTTAATAAACAGCTGATTATACAAAGTTAGAAAACTCTCCTGCTTTTACATTAATTCAAAACAGTTCTCTCTGGGTATTCACCTTCTCACATCTTAATGTATCCATGGTAATTCCGGATTCTGTAAGCAGTCTAATAATTTTTCTGCTGTCTGTGTTGCTGCTGTGCTTTGAAGAAGTCAAAAAAGTAAAAAGCAGGGTTTGTTTACTCTCCTTGGTTATGAAAGAAACTTCTCCCTCATATGATTTAGAGATAAACAAGGTCACTAAGACGGAGTCCTCATCCCGCTCTGAGTTACAGCATAATTGGCAGTGTTTTGAATTATGCTGTAATTACCATTTACCATGCCTAATTTAAGTGTTATAACTCTGCGGTCCTGCAGGCTCCCATGCAGGAAGTTTTCACGCTCACTAATGCACGATTTCGATCAAGACAAGCTCTGAACGCAGACTTTCTCATCTCTGCCCTTCTTCCCAGGGCAGTGACTGAAAGGGATGTCCTTTCTTTTAAAGAGGAGCTGCTGCTTTTCTTAACCACATCTCCTGCCGTCCCCATCAGACATTACATTAGAGTTTCTCTCTTTCTCAATGTAGCTCCTCGTAGGCCAAATCTGGGATCTTTCACCACAGACTCATGGAGAGCAGCTGAAAACATAGAAAGCAATTTGTCTAGATGGCAACCTTGGTGGTTTTCTGCTGCTGCTTCAGATCAGACGTTTGCTTTCAAAAGACAGCTGAGGCGAAGAGCTCATGCAACGTTTTAATAAACCACAAGGTCAGGAGTCCTTTGATTCCCGAAAAGAGCAGTTTGCATTTGCTGTTCTCTTCATTAAAAGTGCAGGCTAGTCTGGGCTGCTTAATTTATTTAAAAGACTGTGTTCAAGAGTGACATTATTTTGTTTACTAAAATAATGAAGAAAGAAAAAATAAATTAATAATAATAATAATAATAATAATAATAATAATAATAATAATAATAAATAATTCACTCCCTTACAAATCTGTAGGTAATTCACTCCTTCCAAATCTGCAAGTTAGTGAATTATTTATTATTATTATTATTATTATTATTATTATTATTATTATTATTATTATTAGTTAGGATCCATACCCAACTGTATTTTACTTGAGACTCTCTCTGAAATGCTTAGAACTGCCTATTTTAATAGTTCAAACATCTAGTATATCTTAGTATACATAAGTACGCACAGTGGAAACCTTCTTACCAACACTGCTAAAGCTAATACAGCAACAAATCATTATGCCATCTATCGAGTGTCAGTTTTTCTCCAAGTATAATGGAACAGTTCCCATTGTATCTCATCAGTCTACAGAAGACTTTTACAAAAGTCCTAGATCATCAAGATGTGGTGCTTTTAGCAATCTTTAAACCTGCTTTATGTTATCATGCAGGTTCTGCTTAAGATGGTTTCTTTATTCACCAGGTCGGGCAGTAATCTGCGGGTTGCGAAATTGAACTCAATTTTCTCAAAAATTAGGTTAGTTGAAATTAATTAAGGATTCGACTTACAGAAATTACTTTTACACATAGAGCCAGGTTTATTATGTTGGATTTTTGTTATTAATAAATGACATTATGTTAAAACTGCTCTCCATAGTTACTCGATCTATCTTTGTCTGATATTTCTAATTTGTCTGATATTTTGAATTTAAGACAAAATGTCCAAAAAAATACACAAAATCAGCAAAAAAGGGAATGTAAAAAACACTGTATTCTCATTTATATTATTGTATTTGAATATATGAAGCATTAATTAGTCCTGATATTGATGCCTTTTTAAATTACTTTCCAACACTGAAGGCTTCACCTTTTACATGAGATGCAGACAAAAAGGCCCAAACAAAGCATATAGAAATAACAGTTTTTTCCCCATCTACATTTTTCTTAATAGACAGGAAAGCAGTTCAGCCACAAGACATGGCGGCTTTTGAGTAATGGATATGACTCACTTTTTCTCGACTGTAGGAACATGCCCTCCGCCTGCGCTGTTCCTTTCTCTCCTCCTACACCTATAACCTGCCTGCCGACCGTATCATATTCATCGCTTCTGGATTTAGTCGAGTCGTTCCGGCCAAAGCAGGAAATCACTAACACGAGTGGAAGTAGAGGAGGCAGCAAAAGCAGCAAAATAGATAAATTAGAGAATGTCCTTGAGATTATGTGGGACGCAGTGGGTATTTCATTTTGAATATGCGCTAATTATAACTATAACTTTTAATTCCTTGGATACCATGTTAAGATCCCTTTGAATCATTGACACTTCTGGTAAAGACGTGTAAACAATCTTGAAATAAATGTTTTCCTCAAGGCAGTAGTGCATTCTGGCACATTTTTTAATTTAATGTATTTATTTAGTGAGGGGAAAAATAACACGTCAAGAAATATTTGTTTGTCAGACCCAAATATTGTGGGTCATTATCCTTTTGACTCAGTTGTGACCAACCTTAGGTTTACTGCAGAAGTCAGCAGATGTTTTATAAAATTTACCATCATTTCAATGAGTTATTGATGTCACACAAATAAAGATCCTGGGAACTTTGGAAGTGAAACCAACCCAAAGCATCTTATATCATCCATCATGTTTGAGATTGGCCTACATTTTCATGTCAACATCTTTTTGTTTAGAGAAAGATCCATCCGGAGCTTAAATTTAGTCTCATCTGATGAATTTATACAAAGTACTAAAACGAGTACCTACATTTGAAATATAGCTTCAAAACTGTTAGACATAATGAAGCTGCTTCTCCTCCCTCACATGTTGCTGAGCTACAGAAGAAGACAAATATAAAATTATAAAATAATATAAAAAAAGACAGGTTTGGCTCTTTGGAAATAGTTCCAAAGGCATCAACATAATTTCAATCTGGAGAAACTCACACTGAGAAAAAACATCAGCTAGAAAGATTTATTAGACTGTGTTCCTTTTTGGCGCTTGGGCCCGGCTGAAGATGTTCGTGCTGAGCATCATCGAGAGATTTGAGGATCGGCTCGGGCCTGAGCTCAGGGTAGTTTTCTCCCCCGGGTCCGGACACTGGTGGTGGAGAAGAAGAAGGAGGGAACACAGAGGTGCTTGTCCGGATGGAGGTGGACATGGGGAGGAGATGGGTCGAAGCGCGGCTGAAAGGCTGGAGAGCCCCTGCTTTGTTGGGGCTTTTGAAGGAACTCTTGTGAGGTGATTGGCTTGAGTGGCTGCTCTGGGGATGGAAGAGGCCAGCAAGTTGATTGGAGTCTTTCCAGCTTTAAAACTTCCATTTCAAAAATTTTGAAATGAAGTTGACACATTGCAAGCCCATTTCTGTTAAGCTGTACGTTTCAGGCTAGCAGATAGCCTAAATAATAACCCAATAAATACCTAAAGTTTAAAACTACTAAATTTAGCATGTTTTATTCTACATTTTCCCATAGCTCTTCATTTGAAAGTCAAAGTAAGCATATATATGTAAGGCTGATATGTAAAATGTTATGTCAATAATAATTTCCATTTCAAATGACTAATAAATCTGTTTATATTATTGTTTTATACAATATACATCGATGTGCTTTTTGGGCAGGTCTCCTTTGAAAAATAAACTTCATCTCAAGAAACTACCTGATAAAATAATTAAGACTTGCTTGGATCTAAGATTCATTTCCCACAGTCTTGTTAGGAACATTAATAGTTGTGCCACTTGTAATTTGTTAATAACAATTCACTCCTAATATAAGAATTTTTTGTTTTTTTGAGTAAAGGTTGAATTTTTGTGCCACTGCTTTAAAAGAGGAATTAATGTGGAAGCTTCTGTTTGCTTCCTCTTCTCTCCAGTAGTTCAGAGTGTATCATCTCTCTGATCTGACATCTTTAATTTCTTTATTCAAACATGGAGGTTTCTGCCTGTCTTGTCAGGAGTCGAGGAGGAGTTCCACCGCTGCATGCAGCAGTTCCCCGAGGAGCAGCGCCCCGAGGATCTCCGCCCAGCCGGGCCCCATCCTCCAGAGGAAGAGGAGTCCAGAGAGCCAGAGGCGCCCCACCAGCTGCTGGCTTCAGGGCAGCTCCACCCATAGTGCAGGACACATACGGTGAATATGTAAGTATTCTGACAGCCAAAATAAACTCTGATTTTGGGAAACAGCAGCTAGTTCTACTTTAGTGCCATCCCTCATCACTAAAGTAGTGCATATTCTCAGTTCTTATTTATGACAACAAATTAGAACCATTGTAGATAGAAAAATAGGGAGTGAATTTTGACCAAGAAACCAGAAATTTCTGAGTTCCAAAAGTTGAAAACTTGCAAGAAAAAACTCAGATGTTTTTAAATTAATCTGTATGGATCCAAAAGTCACAAACTTTTTAGAAAAAAAACTTACATTTTTAGATTAACCTCAAAAACGTTCCAGAAAAATCTTGGAAGTCTGTAAAGTTCAAACTCAGAAATTTCCCAGTTTTTTTCTGGAAAGTTTTTGATGTTAAAATAAGACATTTCAGAGTTTTTTTTTTTCTCCAGCAAAATTTAATCTTGTCAAACTAACCCCTAATTTGAAAAATTAGGGGTTAGAGTTTCTTGGCAGAAATTAACTGCTTTTTTCTCTCTCTCTACAATGGCTTTTGTACGCTGTCATACTTGTTCCATAATAACAAGTATGCGTACTTATGTATACTAAGATATACTAGGTGTTATTATTGCTGTTAAAAAATGTTCAAAAACCTCTTTTTGGGCACCAACAAAGAGATGTTACAGTCAACGTCATCATTTTCATATTGTACACATATGTAAAGATGTGTTTAGCTGCTCTTTCTTGACATGGCATCATTGCAGTGTCATGTGAGTGAACCAAAGCACTAGTTTGTTGCATTGATACTTTGCTGATGATTTTGATGCTGAAGGTGATTCATTGTGGAAACTACCGTACTACATACAACTCATTATGAGAAATTATGTCTGTATAATGTGGGTGAAAGGTTTTCTGTAGGTTATCTATTATGAGCCAGACAGAGGTCAATTTTAAAGGTACATGCCCCCAAATGCATCATCATATTTCACTTATTGTCCTGTTAGGTAAAACGTGTTGCATAAAGAACGTGTCGATGGTTTTTGTAGCCACCGTGGCGATGTGGCCTTGCACCTCACCTGCACTATCCTGTGCAACACAAAGAGTCTCCCGCTGCACTGTCAGGACGAGTTCCCTGGAGAAACCGGCACCAGGACAGCACATTTAGCAGACAGGAGGGACAGAGGAGGTGGCCGGCACTGGGAAATTGCCCCAGCAGCCCAAACCTAACCACATGTGACAGGTTTATTCAAAGGGTTGTGATTCAAATGCGTAGAGGTCATAGGGAACGACTCCAGGACCAGCTGTTTGCCATCATAGTCACAGTTGTAAACTGCATCCCCCTGACACCTGCACCTGTGTGTCTGCTTGGGGGGAGGGGCAGACCCCCGCTTTCCCCCAAAACATCTGCCACATGATAAATCTCACCACATCACTGCAAATTACTTGCTGAATGAGTTGTTTTGTGCTGTATGAATGCATCACTATCTCAGGACAAGGGCTCTCCATCATATGAAGACAAATAGACTCTTCCTGAGATGATGCTTTATTCCCCTTCCATCCTTGATTTGTCAAAGCCTAATAGCTGCTCTCATACTTATTGCTGTCATTCTTTTTTCTTTTGCTGCACAGTGTCATCAAATACAAATTCTCATAATCATGTGAAAGTGCCTTTTTCCTCTTAAAGCTGCAGTATGTGACCTTTATTAAAAAAAAACAGTTTTTTTTCTACCTGTCTGCTGAGCTACAGCTGGTTCATCACAACATAGCGTACCATGAATGCTAAAGCTAGTTAGCATAGCCACCAGTGACGGCTAATGAACTGTTTAAGCTGTTTCTCTTCCATTAGCGCATTGAGAAGCATACTCGAGCATAATAATCCTCCTTGCTCTGATTGGTTGTTGCTGACTGAGAGATGCATTCCTGCACTGGGTGGAGTTGAAGCAGCTCCTGCTTTTAGAAAGAAGAAAGTGAGAGTAGATATAGTTATGTAATTTATTAAGCCATCCTGCTTGAGAAAAGAGATTTATTTATGTTGTGTTGGTAAAATTCAAATAAAATGTGAAGCATAAATGGAACAAAAACATCATGTTGGGTGAATATTTTTGGTACACATTCTGGATGCATTTGAGTTTATTAATTCACTTAAACTCAGTCAGATGTTATTATGCTGCGATCCAGACTTGGAGGCTCCCGTGAGTCTACAGTGGTTAACCGTGAGTGCAGCCAAATCTCATTTAATGTAATTCATTAGGTGCTTGAGATCTCTGTCTTACCTGCTGCTAATCCTGTTGAAGAAGGATTAAACATGATGTAATACTCATTTTGGAAATTAGGCTTCATGACATATTACCTGTACAACTGTCAATATAGGACACGACATAAGGGAGCTTCATAGCAGGAGCAGAGGCTATCTGTAATAGAGTAGGTGTAATTTGTTTTTTTGTTTGTTTTTGTTCACATGGAAGGTTAATTCCTCAGAGTGAGAAAACTGAGAAGTGTGTGTGACGCACGTGGGCTGCGATTGTTTATGCTAAATCCTCCAGATATGGTAATCCTCTGTAAGAGTTGTGAGAATGTGCTTGACGTTGGGGCATAAATCCATTACCTCCCCTGAAGCTCTTCCTACCAATGCTCCTGTTTTGCACAGATCCCAACATTGTTAATTGAATTCATCTCTCAGCGACATTGTTCTTGATGTCATTTTAATCTATATTGGATGTAATGAAAATATGTTAGATAGCGTAATGAAGAAGCTGCAGCCAGTGGGTGTGGGAGCAAGACCAGCCAATGAAGATAAGACTTGGATCTTTTTAAAATGGACAAAAGCTGGTCATTTGTAAAAACTGCTGAAAGGAATTAATTATTTTTATCAGGATTTTCTACTAGAGCTTAGCCACTTCAACAATTTCCTAATGTTTTCATTACAGATCTTTTTAGTACAACCTTTCAAAGTCACGTTGATGAATCAGTCATGAAATGTGAAAGGATATTCTCAGAATTTTCAGTTTCACTCCAGGCGTAAGTAATGATAACCTAAATTGTAATAAAAAGCAAGTTGGAATATATATTTTCTTTATACATGTGATAAATCTTTACCCTTGTTGACCTAACCCTAACCTCACTTTGGATACCAGACAGTTTAATATTTATCTTGCCTGCCTCCAAATTGTATTTTATACTTTCTACCAATGTGACCGATTGTGTGAGACTCATTGATCAGCTGCTCCTCTCTTCCAAAGTGCAGAACCATTGTAAACGGCTTTAGTTGGTCTAATACTTGTTCTTTTTAGGTCATAAGACTTCTCTCTGTGATCCTGTGGGCGTAAGCCATTTCTAGATTGGACTCTTGGCCAGTTTTCTTGACCAAACATTTATTTATTCACTAGTGAAATGAAAGTTAATTGTTCGTAATTAGAGACTGACTTGGAACCAACATGGTGGCTACCTTAGTTCAGACTGTTGAAAGGAAGTCAAAGATGAAGGCAATATAATCTACTATAGAGATCTGTCTAACATTTTGTTATGCTACATTTGATGAGAAAAACTAAGAACTACGACAATTTTTGTAAAAAAAAAAAAAAAAAAGGGGGGACTTTGCTCTTCTACAGACTATTATAAGCAAAAGTTTGATTCATGCAATCAACAATAATGTTAAATTACTTTCTTAATGCTAGAAAACTCTGGGCACTCTGGACACTGGCTAGATCAGGCTTCTCTAACTCTAGTTCTCAAGAGTCAATGAAATGCAACTTTTAGACACACCTTTGCCCCAACAATCAGAATTAATAGACCCTCCTGCTATTAGGTTCTACATAGGCCTGAGTATTTTTGCTAAAATACAAGAAAAGTTGTCTGCCATCCTCAGCATGTTGTTATCTGCATCAGGGTCTGGCAGATAACCTATTTCCCAGATTAGACCGACGCTGAAAGCTCATCAGGTGGTTCTGCTCTCCTTGCACCTGCGGACTGTGCTTCTGCTCCTGCTGTCTTTGCTGTGTATGTTCAGCAAATCCCTCCTTGCCCTTGGCTTTATGCTTGTTACGAGTGTGTAATGAGCGGCTGAGGAGGAATCAGAAAACTAAAAGGTCTTGCTAAACCCCGTCACTACCAATCAATGTTGGTTCTATAAAGAATGTGCTTCACAGATTGACAAGTATCTGTGAATCTGTGACTTTTGATCTCATCACACCACAGTGTAGTTCCAGATAAAGCTCCTAAATCTTGACAAGTTACAGTTTCCAATTAGACATTACTTTCCTGGCAGAAACATGCCTAATGGCTGTCATAGAGACCCCAAGATCTACACTAGCCATATTTGTAATAGTTACACCCTTTCATACTTTCTAATACTTCTTCCAACTGCCAAATGTAATCTATGCACAGGTGTTGTTGGAAATGCTCTTTCCTCATTGACTATGTCAGCTTGGCTAGCCCCCAGGCCTCCCTAAAGATTCACAATGTAAGACAGAAGGTGATGATTGATGCCTTTCGGTGTGCAGATGCGTTTCTGCAGGGCTAATTCATTAATGACATGGATTAATACTTGGCAGACATCAGGATACTTTATTTACAACCCAGCTAACATCAAAAGCAAAAGGCAGTAAAATAGCAGGAGGAAAGACATTTGTCAAGAATTACGCAGGGAAGCGATATTTCAGCTTGATGCATGGGGCTTTTTGGCCTCTGCGTTCTCGTGGCGTGGATATTATTTCTACCCCTACAGCAGGAAAGCTCAGGCAAATTCCAGCCTGTTCAGCTTTTTGAAATGCATTGGCAAGACGAGCCGAATAAATGACACGTAGCTACTGTGGGGAAAATGTAGATCAAGATTGATGGCTGAGGCAAGAAACTGCTGGATTATTTGTTCTCCACAGAGCAGTATCTCATGGGGGTTGTCCTGCCCTTGTCCTAAAGTAGCTAAGAGCTCTGTTTAGCAGCGCTGTAGCAAGTTAAGACATTTCTCTTTGTGCAGATGGTGTCATTATTTAGTCATCTGGGACGTAGAGCTCTTTCCTTCTCCTTTTCATTTGATTAATTTGCTCACTTTGTTTGCAATTGAACCCTCCGTCTTCCCTTTTTGAGCTTTTATCACCGACTACCAAGCATGTGCGGTTCATAATAATACATCTATGATGTGAGGACAGTGAGTTGCTGAACTCATTTGGATTTAGCACAGGCTACAGGGAACAAATCCGGTGCCTGAAAAGCCCGCGCAGAGTGTCAGTGGCATCCTATCTGTTACAGCGGTATTGTAGAGCACAGTGGAGCGGCTGTGATACTGCTGTTGTAACATGCGGTGCCAGACCCTCTGCTAGTCTTCAGCGGCCTCAGAGGCCAGTCCTTATCTTTTAACAACACGCCTCTCAGCCATGCACTGGCATACAAATGAAAGAGTCACTTAGGGGCTGCTCGCCTTCTCCCCTCTCCGTCTCATCAACCCCTCTCACTGTCACAATAATCCTCTTTAGTGCTGGAAACACATTGCTGTTGCTCCAAGATATTTTGAGTAAATGGTGTCCCAATGCAAACACATCAGATGTTATAATAGCTCGGCTCGCACCACAGCTGCTGTCTGCACACTATTTTAAAACGGGCTTTTTCAACGCCGCAGAAAGGCGAAAGAAAAACTTTGAATGTGCCACTGTGATTTATAAACCAGCCATGTGTCTCTACTCAGCTTGCTTGTAACTCAACTATAGAGTAGCCGGTCACACAAATGGCAATAACATGCCATTGTTAAAGTTTAATGTGGCACTTAATGCAAGCTACCATCTTCCAATGCAACTGGACAGAACTCGGATTGAGTAACCAGTGAGACAAAAAGAGCGCTTGGGTACCAGTAATAAACCTTGGCTTGCACTAAAAATGTATTAGAATGTCTACCTGCCTAACTAACACTTGAATAGCTTGTGTCAGCCATGTTTAAATGGCATATGCAATCAGGAATATGACAATATACTAGTATATTACAATACAATATTGTTAAAATAAATCTTAATCCCTCACAGCCTGAAGTCATTTATGCTTTTATAAAAAAAGAAAATGTAGGCATGTTAAAAATTGGCATATGGGCATAACGGTAAATAAACAAACCATACAGTCTCATTGATGACAATATGTTTTTTTTCAGTCCACAGTGGTTTAGAATCACAGTGTTTCAAATGCAGCTTAATGGGTTCGACACGTTGCTCCCTTTCCATTCATTTCCTGTGGAAATTGTGCCATGAGGCGACAATCGCTTGCCCTGCTCCAGCATATCAACCAGCGAGATTCATCCATGCAAAATTTGTGCACATGCAGGCTAGCAACATGACACAAGAAAGTTAAAAAATGTTCAACTTTTGTTGCCGTTGCGTCCCATGTGTTGGGATAACAGTGGAAAAATCCCAACCATGTGTTGTTCACACTTTGGCCGCTAGACAGTGGCAGACTAATCCCGATACAAACCTTCTTGTGTATATACTACTGTGGACTCACAGTATTTGTGGAGGTTAGGATCCACAAACGCTCATAAATAGTTAAATTCTCCATACTTCAGACTTCTTTTAAAACCTGCCTGTTTTCATAGTTAAAACATCAAATACATTTTAATACGCATATATTCACACAGATGCTAATTGTGGATCAGTGGCAAGACTAACAGAATGGCTTTCAGAGACCCTCCAATCACTTCAAGTCTGGGTTTTTTTTTGTAGGCGAGTCACAGGATATTAACTCAAATTTATGTTGAAGTTTATGGTTGCGTCAACGTCAAAAAATGTCATGCAGTGTGAATTCTTTTGCAATGCACCGTATGGTAGAATTCATGCATTCCTCTTCTTTGACAATCATTAGTGAAAACGTGACCTGAACTCAGCTGACTTGTGCTTTTCTTATTTATTTATTTTACTGCTTTTGAGTAAAATATGACACATTTAAAAACCTCGCTTCAACATGGTTATTAGAAGTTGACTGAATCTGTACACTGCAGGTGTCTGGAGGTCTTAAACTAACAAAATGCTTTGCTAATGTTGAGATAAAATCGTATTCTCATCTCGTAATGTTAACTAAACTCATGTCAAAATTCTGGACTGTGGCTTGTTATGGAATATAAATTCACCCTGTAGGAGTAAAAACCTTTTTTTATTGTTGTTGCGTCATGTGTAAGTGATTCTGATTTGATCATGTTGTGATACCCAGCTATGAAGATGTGTGCTTGCACCTCTGCGGCTGTTGATGTGACACCCAAACTAAACTCATAAAACCTAGACGCACACATGAAAGCGGGCGGATGATGTTTGCCATCTTAATCCCCGCTCCTGTCCTCATGTCAAAGTGTCCTTGAGAAAAACGGCAAACCTCAATAACCCAGGGCTTCTGCAGTGTTGTGTGTGGCAGCTTGCCACCAAACACAGTAAGCATGTCACTGAATGGATAAATGAAATGCTAACCTAAACAAGCCCTACATAAATGTAGAAGAAATTCCCTAACACTCCCTTCTTAGGAGAAACATATGTTTAATCAATTGTAGAACATGGCTATAAGTAAATAAAATAATTTGAAATGTCAAGATTATGAATTAAACCTTGCAAAAAGTATTTACACCCCTTGAACTTTTTCATTTTGTCACTTTGTAATAACAAATTTCAATGTATCATGCATCTGGAAAGCTCTGTGGGTAGAGTAGTCGTCTTGTGATTGGAAGGTTGTAGGTTCGATTCCAGCTTCCACATGTTGATGTGCTCCTGGGCAAGGCACTTAACCCCAAACTGCCTACCGATCTGCGGATTGGCGTATAAGTGTGTGAGTGTTTGTGAGTGCGAATTGACCTTTCCTCAAAATTCTACACACAAATACTTATGTTTGACAATGTGGGAAACGTTTGATTGTTTTAACATCAAGATGTTTTTTTGGCAGCTATTTGAGTTTTAGACTCAGTCTTAGTGTTTTGGATGAAAAATACCTTTTAGTTTTAGTCAGTGTTAATCATTTCTAGATGGGATAGTTTTAGTACAATTTTGGTCTTCATAAAGTTGGTGTAAAAGCAAGTATTAGTCTTAGCAAATTGAACTGAATAGTGGTTCTCAAACCACTTCTTTGAGATCTTGGTCATGTGTTTGGGTCATTGTCCAGCTAAAAAATTAACCATTGCCCCTGTTGAAGGTCAAGAATATACCATGGCAAGTTTTAATCTAGGATGCTATTGCATCCAGCTTTCCTTCTATCCCGACTTCCAGTTCCTGTAAAATATCTCCATAGCATGAACTGCCACCATCGTGCTTCACTGTGGGGATGGCATTGGCCTGGCAATGAGCCCTGCCTGGTTTCCTCCAAACATGACGCCAAAGAATTCAATCTTTGTCACATCAATCCAAATATCT
This sequence comes from Micropoecilia bifurca, assembly GCA_903067075.1. NCBI lineage: Eukaryota > Metazoa > Chordata > Actinopteri > Cyprinodontiformes > Poeciliidae > Micropoecilia > Micropoecilia bifurca. The sequence goes on from CAEGAF010115639.1 coordinate 15,279, forward strand.
TGTTTCTCCTGGTCTGAGAATCCTTCAAGACAAACTCCAGATGGTTTGTCATGGGCCTTTTATTAGGGAGTGTCTTCCATCTGGCCACTCTACCACACAGTTGTGCATTGGTTGTCCTTCTGGAAGATTCTCCTCTCTCTACAAAGGAAAGCCCTAGCCCTTTGGGTTCTTGGTCGCCTCCCTTACCTGTATCATTTTTCACTTTACATTGTCTGCTACTTTGTGGTGGTCTATAAAAAATCCAATTAAACTAAAGTTTGTAGCTGTGATGTGTCATATTGCAAGAAATGAACTCTTCTATATAGTATATTATAGAAATCGAGGACCTAAAGGTTAACACAAATATGAGCGAAAATGGTGTTTTTTTTTTCTTTTATCTTTCCTTTAAACATTTTTCTCTTAATGATGCTGTCATTAGACGAAACAAGAAATGTTTGTGTTGTGACAATACACACTATTTCAGTAAATTACAAAGACATTGCTTGCTGCACAGGAATGTAATAATGCACGTATGAAACAGTCACATTTGATTAGGTTCATGTTTTTTTTCTGCTGCTGTGGGAAATTGATTTCATCGCATCCAATTTAAAATCAAATGGAAGCCGGCAGTTTGAAGGCGTAGAAACACTACCTTTGTCGCAGGACCCCTACTGGATCCCCTCCGATGACCTGATACTCGGACCACAAACTTGAAATAGCTTGCCATTAGAGCTGAGATGAAGGTTCCTGATACGAGTGGCTCAGGTTGGTGGACTGACTTCAGCCCACGCAGCTCATTATTTTTAATTAGCCCCACCTTTTCAGCTCGTCCGTTTTTATGACAGAGCATCATTAAGCACCTGAACGCTGACTTTAAATGCAATCAGACGTTTGATGTTGAGTTTAACACATCAACTTACGTACATCTGCAGCCAAGAAGCACGGACGTTAAACTTTGCGATTGTCTTTGTAAAGTTTGCTCTCACTTATTGTTGGACTGGAAACTTCATATGTTGTCACTAATTGTCTGTCTTAAAGCCTCTTTATGTAAGGATAAGGTAATGAAGCAGAAAAACTTTTACATCTAATGAGCTGTGGAAACTTGACATTACTGTTGCATTTTTTAAAAGTAGTCTGTTTCCACACAGAGCTTTGGTCATGCAGCATACTCCTCAAGGCTCGCTGGTCAATTGTGAGTGATTTTATGTGCTAGTTATTCACTGACTTGCTTATTTAGCAGACACGAGAACTTTTATTATATTGATAATTTATATATTAGTGACTATTTTACGCCTCTAAATAAATATAGACTAGTGATGGGCCTATATTTTGATAAAAAATGTTTTGAAACAATGACTCATGGAAGTTTTAAAATTCAGATTTTCTAACTTCCTTCATAAAATAGTGATAATGAATTAGCACTATTTTACGAAGAGACTTGTTTTTTGTTAGGTTGTTGATTATGTTTGTCCTCTGTAATATTGCCACAACTACAGACCCCAGCTTTTACATTTTTGTTGTTTACGTTAAAGGCACAGAGACATTCAGTATCGGCTCCTTTGTCTGGAAAATGTAATTAAAAAATAAAATACGCCTACAGTAACACAACCTTACTTTTTATTCAGCCTCTGTGATTCCCATCTTTCAGTATTCACAGCCAGGCGTGTTGTTTCCAGGCTGCACAAGGTATTGTATAATAGAGCTGACTTTAAAACAGATTGAAACAAGGCACTTTTTAAAGGAGATAAATAACACCAGGCATACCTTTGACAAAAACACACATTTTAATTCCACATGGAATTACATTTCTGACACGAGACAAAAGTTTTAACCATCTTTCAGTCTGATATTTTGTAGTATTTTGTTGTAATTTTTCCATCAGAAATATCTGCTGTTACCTCTACTTCTGCAAACTTAATGCATCTTAAGTCAATTTCAGATATGGGATGTGGATTATTTGGCACATTTATGGTGTTCTTCACAGCCTCAACTGTAATTCATACTGTACAGTTAGAATCGAATACAAACAGACAACAAACAAATAATCGAAGTGGATGAAGGTCATATAAAAACAGGTTATTATTATATCAATTTAGCCTGCCTACTTTGATTCTGGTTTTAATAAAGCCAATCACACAAGTGTATATTTTGTAGAGCAAATATACACTGGCACATATACCAGCCATCTTCTCTATGTGGTATCCCTGATATTCCAAAAGGCAAGACATGTAAGAAAGGAAACAATACTGCATATGACGAATGTTCTTCACTTAGGTTATGATTCTACCACCAGTCAAATGTTTCTGAAGTGGCGGTAGATAACATCTTTCATGTTGACAACACAAAGGCTCTCAAAAAGAGCCATGTGAAACCTCATGCAAGCCTTTATTTTGACTCATCCAACACTAAGCTGTTCTAAGACAACATGGTTAAAGTATGTATGGGTTTGAACACTTCAAAGTCATAGTTCAATGGATAAGGTTCTGAACATAAAAATCATTCGGTTTTAGAAAAATATCAAGAAATTGAAAAAGGAAGTTCACACTCAACTTTAATACAGTGTAGAAGTACAACTTGTAAATGTTGACTTTATGACCAACTCTTTAGTCAAAATGAAAACCTTACATATAGCTAACATTAGCTTTAACAACTACTTGGCATGTAAAAGGTGAATGTTAGCTTGATTGAACAAACTCATTCTCTAGTGAGAACAAGCTTTATTAACACAACCTGTTGACATTGATACGGCATCATCTTATCATTTCTTGTTTTATTTTAAGGAACATATTCAGTAAACTCTGAAGAGGTTGTTTAGTTCAAAATGGTGATCATGATATGTTGAAAGACCAAATGTTTGATTAAACTACTTTTTTTCTGACAAAGAATAATGCACAGCTAGAAAAAGACATAAATCAATCATCTAGTGACTTTCGAAAGCAAACTACCCAGTACAGCTCCCAAGTCGTTTAAGCTGGTTTCTAGGTAACAGACTACATGAGGAGAGCGGCCATCTTCCTCTCCAATTTGAAAACAATATCTGAGCAACTGTTGAACCAAGTCACACTACATCCGGGTTCCACACTTTCCATTTTTAGAGGATTAAAGATAAAAGACTGGATTCAAATGCCTTCATTTGCCAAGTGCATGTTTCTAATCAGAAATTAGAACCTTTGTAATCAGGAATTAGAACCTTTGTAATAAGTGAATGATGAACAGTTTCTCCTTCTCGCTAAATCTTATAGATATTTGCTTTGAGGATACAAATAAGGGGCAGATAGAATTAGCCTAGAAATGAAAGCGGGGCGGGGTATGAGAAATGTGTCACTAGGGGTCGAGGTCTTTTTGTGGAACATAAGTCCCATTTATCCCAAATTATGGCGGGTGCATGGCTGACTTACTTTGATGCTCTTCTTGTTGGAGTGCAAAGGGATGAGGGTAACTGTAAAAATCCCAAGCAGATGTTTAAGGCTTGTCTTTTGAGGTGCTGGTGTAACGTATACCCAGGGACACTGACACTTTTTCACTAAATCACTAAAATCGCCTCATCACTAAAACTGTGATGAGGCGATTCCAACGCCAGAAAAGCTGTCATAATCCAGTAATCACACCACAAAGTTCAACAATCCTTATTTGTCCCCCAAATCCTGAGAAAACACCGCACAATTCAACACCATGCTGCTAGCACTTCACAACAACTCACAGGTGGAAATAAGAGTGCTGCCCGCCACAATTAACGATCCAGACGGAACATAGTGCGGTACATAATAAAACATAATTTAGCGAAGCTTAGAGGCAGAGAAATTTTCCTCAAGGAATTTTAATAATCGAGGTACTCGAATAACTCGAGGAATCGTTTCAGCCCTAGTCAATACTTTGTAGAACAGCTTTTCATTCATTCCTTAATCAACAACTCTTCCCAATGAGCTTGACACAGCAGCTTCTCAATTCTAACTTCTTGCTAAAATCAGAGTCATGAGTGGTGGGATTGTGATGTGATACACGTATGTGAAACTGACTACCTTCATAATGTCATAGTTATGATTTTATTTTAGCCAACGTTCACTTCCTGTCTGGCTTTTTCTGGCGCAGAGTCATGATGTATGTCTCATGTCAACAACATAAAAGCTGAATAAAATTTTACATAACTGTTCAGACACTTTGAAAATTATCAGGGTGAGTTTTTTGGGGGGGTGAAAAGATCAGAATTCAGACTTTTGTGAAAAATTCAGATATGGGATATTTTATTTATCTATTGCATTATCCATTCTACTGTAGCCCAGGTCAGATTCAGACTCATTCTTCCCCGATTTCCAGGCAATCTAACAATGTAAAACCCCTGGTGAAGAAATGGAAAAAGCATTCCCACAGCATGATGTGGGAACCGTGGTGGTGTTTCACCATGGTGGTGGCGTTGTTCAGTTACATTTCCACCAAATACCAAATATTCAGAGTAGAATTTTGGAGCAGAGCACCTTCTCCTGTGTGTGTCACGTTGTTTCACACACATAACCCTTGCTTTCAGATTCTCCACAACTTTATCCCTGACCTGTCTGCTGCGTTGCTTCATGATGTGTTTTGTTCACAAGCGTTCTCCAAAAAGCCTCCAACACCTTCACAGAACAGCTGGGCTTATAATGAGATTAAGTCACAAACAAACAGACTCTGTTTACTAATGAAGAGGGGTGAACTTTAGTGCTCTGCACAATTTTCAGATTTTGAATAACTAATTTGTGGGAGGTTGTGAAAACCAATAATTATTATTAATATTTTTGCAATAATATTTTTTATGGATATCAGTATCTATAGATGTATTAAAAATGCAATTAAATTATTTATTAGCTGTCATTTTAATTGAAGGCAGAATCCTAAGATATGTCAGTGTTACATTAAAAGTAGAAAAAATTGATGCAAAGGGACACAGCTGTACATGTACCACTGCTGTCGCTTCTTTTCACTCAGATGGAGATTTGAGCTTCTCTCCAAATCCAGGTTGCTGTTTTCTTCATCTTCTTCTCTTAACTAGGTCAATATTGTTTCTGTTACATCAGGATTATGACGACGGCTACGGAACCGCTTACGATGACCAAGGGTACGAGTCTTACGACAACAGCTACAGTAATCAAGGACAAAAGTAAGTTGCTGTACTTTTTTAAAATAAAATTATCCATCCATCCATCCACCCATCCATTTCTGCTGCTTATCCTGAGTCGGGTCGCGGAGGCAGCAGCTTCAGAAGGGAGGCCCAGACTTCCCTTTCCCCAGCCACTTCTTCTAGCTCCTCGGGAGGAATCCCAAGGTGATAATAAAAGATAAATAAAATTATCTTCCTTATAATTTGTTCTGAGGATTTAGAGTTAAGTCCAAAATTATTCACACTTCTGGTGGATTTTGATTTATTCAACAAAGAGGTTTGTATCTGAAAGGAAATTGGACAAAAAAATGTTGTAAAATGATATTAAATAAAAAAAAGGCTTATATTGTATTGGAAATGGCATATCAACAGTCATTTTTACCCTCTTTAATACTTAATTGAAAACTCTACAGTAGTCAAACCTTTTCTGAATAGCTTGTATTCATGTTTTAAATTGTTTATTAATGATCTTAGCTTTGGTGATCAGCTTTAGGAATGACTCTTTGCCATCACCCTAATCAGGTTCAAGTAAAGAATCCAACTGGGATTCTTTACATGTTAAAATTCCTTCCTTAAATCTCTGCATTTCTTTAAAAATCCTGCATCAAATACCAGATAATTTGTTTGACATCTATTTAGTTAACATGACTTCAACTATAGAACATTTTACCTGCAAAGGCATCTTGCCAAAGAAGTATTTTAGCTGCACAACACATTGACAGATTCATGTAATTTCAGAGCAAAGAATGGAAATGAAAACTGGCTTTTATATGCTAGAAAGAAAACATAAGACATCTGGCAGCCAAACTATACAATAAAATAGTCAGTTCAGTCAAAGTTATGAGGCTGTTAAAAAGGATTTAAAATTGGAAATCTAAATCATGGTTTCTTCCAGTCAATGCTGAAGCACTTTGTGCCTGCCAGCCGCAGTGCAGATTAAAAAAAGAAATGGTAAAAAAAAAGACTTTAAAGTCACCTGCCTCTTGACTTCCACCTAAAAAATATTTGGCTTTATTGAGACACAAAATTTCCCTCTGCTGTTACTGTCTGCTTGTATCACACCTGGTGCTGCACTGTCAAAAACAACAGTTATCTGAGGTATTCCAGCTAATTATAATAATAATAATAATAATAATACATTTAATTTGTATAGCTTTTCTAAACACTCTGACACATTGCAAGAATCAAGTACAATTAGAAATAGAACACCAAATAAACTTAACAGTCATAAATGGAGGACAGAAAAGTTGTGTGTTTTTAGATATGATTTGAATGTTCATAGGTTTGTACAAAGTCCTGGTCAAAATGTGAACCAGAAACCTTCTATCCTTCTGCCACCAAAACCTTACGTCTAATTCTGATTTTGTGTCATGGTCTGTATATTTTGCTTTTTAAAAGAAATGCCATTAACTTTTTCACCTTTTTCACATCATTTTGTTGTATTTTCTTAAGAATTTACTGCATCGTTGTGAAGTGGAAGAATTAAGATGAGTTTGAAATTATTTTGCTTATAAAAACGAAAATTTAAATATGTTATCCATTTATTTTAACGCTCCCTAAGTAAACATCTTTAAGTAGGGTTTCTTCTGGAAGACTGCAAACATAACCTTTTATGGCCTCATTCATGCCTCTCCTTTCTAGCATACATAGCATACATTTTGCTTATAGGCTGTAAACAGATTTAATCATCCCTAAGTCTTTAACCATATCCAGAAGTCATATTTTGTCCTCTAATCTGTCACATAAAACCCAAATTAAATGTATTGATGTTTATGGTTGTAATGTGACAAAATGTGAAACATTATAAACCACATAACTCCACGTCCAGCAGATTTGGATTTCCTAATTCATGGTTGTTTTTTTTCCACTGATTTTATATGAGGTTATTTTTTGTTTTGTTTCTTTCCTTCTGTGCATTAACTTCAGTCTTAAAGAGTTTCTAAACAGCCTACAGGCGCACACTGAATCCTCATTCCGGTATACTTATGTGTCTCAAAGGATGAAGTGTTTTATTGCAGATCAGTTTAGGGCAGGGAGCTTTATTCATTCATGGCATTTAGCCTCGAGTGAATAACAATGATCACGTAACACTGATATTTTAAATATAGTTTCAAGACTGTTAAAAAAAAAGCAATAGAAGTCAGTTGGTGACGTACAGGAAATACATATGTGTCCTTTTGGGTGACGTTATTAGGAGTTTTAGTCATTTGTTTTCATCAACTCACAAAATAGATGTTCACAAGTTCTTAAGTCTTTGAGAGAGAAGTGCAAGTCAAGTCTCAAGTCTTTAAAAACATTCTAAAATTGGATTTATGACACTTAGTCAAGCTAAAACACTGAACTGCTGCTGAACACTTTTTTTTTCTTTAGCCTAAATTTGCCAATAAACACTTTAGATTTTTTTTTAATTCTGGATATTTAAATAACTTCTCTACATTATGAGCAAAAATTTATACAATATGTCATTGAAACCACTAAAAGCCTTCATATTTATTTACCTTCAAAGAAAAATTATAGATTAATTATAGATCAGTTAATCCTGGTTTTATTTTTGGAGAACAGTTAGTATCTGTCAAGAAACATTACGGAAAACCCATACTTGCATATTGTTACCGTGACAACCAGTCATTAGCTTACCCTACAGTGACTTAAATAGGGAAACATTAATCATCTAGTCAGATAATCAACACTTAGCAGCTCACTTTCACTCCTGATTACATGAGATAAAGATTGTTCAATGGACTCAATTCTCAGAGCTGAGGTTCTAGTCAAATCAGAAATCCTTGTTTTAGGAGCAAGTTAGATTCACAGATTTTATCTTTCAATTAAAAAAAAGATCTTACATTGTCACCTCACACATCTGAGAAAGAAAGAGGTTCAAAAAGTTGAGCTTTGTTGCTACCAAGAAGCAAAACTTTGAAGTAAAAAAAAAAAAAATCTAAGTCAGTGATGTGGTCACGGCTCGGCTCCTTCTCATTGTGATCAAAATATCCTAACTTGGATCACATTTAAATGATCCGACTTGAGTTGCATTGTGCTTACCGTGTTTGGCATGTCATTGTGAAATAAACTACCACAATGGGATGCAGTTGCTTTTAACACAGGGCCGTGCGCAGCTAAAAGCAGAATATCGATCTGTCTTATAACCATGCAGCTATCACACTCTCCAAGCCGCACAAGGTCAGAGGCTTTTGTCTCTTACTGTATTCTATCAGCACACAATGTGCTGGACATTAACGCACGCCAGTCTATAGGATGTCAAAGAGAAGAATGCTTGTTGCCACATTTACTATGTTAAAAAAAATAAATAGAAAAAATCCACTTGAATTGGCAGCAGCTGGTTTTAAAAAAGAAAAAAAAAACTCCAGGAGGAAAAGGGCAACATCATTCTGTCCCTCTGGCTTTTGTTGAGGAGGGTGGTCGATGTTTGCTTTTGTAGAGGTGTCAGGTTGTATGTCACCCAGGCTTCATCCATCTTTTCTGCCATCTCTTTTTTTTTTCTTCTGGTCAATATCACATACACACACACACTCACACACATACACATGCAGCCTTCCGCATCCCCAATTGGCGAACTTTTTTTTTTTATTTCAGAAGTGTTGGTGCTGGGTTGGGGTGAGGATGGAGAACTCGGTTCCGCCTCGGGAGTCGGCAACTATTTTCCTTTTTAAAAAGCGACCCTGTGAATAACGACTGGTTCTGCCTCGGTTGCCAGGTTGGGTGAGAGCGCGGGAGGAAAAATAGAAAAAAAAGAGAGACTCTGTCATGTAGATGCTGGAGGCTGGGTGGACTTAAAGAGATTTTCATGTCTGTTGTCTGGCGGGAGACGAAGCGACTAATAGGGCCCAGACATAGAAGCTTTTGCCTCCAGAGACGACTGATTCACTTACTTCTTCTCTTATTTGTGTCCTTTATCCTGGATTTGCTTGGAAAGCTACTGTTACTGCGGGCTGACATTGAGCATGTGCGCGTCGGAGGCTTCATGCAGTTTTGATGAGTCGAGATGGAATGATCACATTACCTTTGCTTACCCATGAACACAAGGCATTTCTAAACCTATGAGCGGTGCCATTTATTAATATTGTAGAACATGCTAGTAGTGCCGTACAGGAACGCTAAGAGAGTATGTGCTCCCTGACAGGTTTCTTCTGATTTTGTATTTATATTTGATTAAAAAAAATACCCCCAAATCAATTTTTAAAAGCTGGTTTTGAATAATGATTGATTTATTAAAAGCCCAAACCTGCCTAAACTAACTTTGATTTGTGTGAAAAAGGTAACTACGACACTACATAGTTCCTTCTGTGTTTCTGAGCCGTTCACTTTCTGGAGTGTTTCAGATTGTTGTCCAACTGCATTAACCTAACTGTGCCTAAGCTTGAGGTCCTTTCCCAGGGTTTTTCTGTAGAGGAAATGATCAATTAGCTCAAGTTGATCCATATCCCGAAGGCGCAAAGTATTTCCCCATTACACCACCACCACTGCTGCTGACTGCTGATTTTATGTTTTTTCGCCTCTCAAAAGTTCTACTTCTGTCTTGTCAACGAACTGGAGATTTTCCTGAGACTCTTAGAAATCATTAAGATGTTGACATTTGAGATCTGTTTGAACTGGAGTGATTTTCACAGTTGAATTTTTACCTCCTATTTTTTGTTATTGCTAAATTAAAAATACTGACTAACTGAAGTCAGTAGCTATGTTTGAGTCCAATAGTCAGGCAAATTTTGAACAATCCTTTAAAATGGGGTAAAAAAAAAAAAAGAAAAGGTGAACAATGCATGTTTCCATCTACTGGATTGGAGTGGAGATGCACCAATTTGATATTAATATCTGTATCTTATATTTAAAATTCCTAATTGCATTTTCTGAACCATTTGAAAGGTTTGTTGGAGTTTATTTTCATGTTTGACCATTATAGTCAACCTATTGTTTTTGCCAATTTCTTTATTATTGATTTAACATTGGCTGTTGTACTAATAATTACAGCGCCTGAACAAATTCAAGTTGCTTTTACATATTTGACAAGCTTGTGAAGCTGTTGGTGTATTGAAGTGCTGTACTGGCGTTGAGTTATCAGATTAATTTGTAATTCAGTACAAGTCTCTGTATTTTAAAAGGAAACATTTAACTGTCTTCGTCTTTTTTTTGCATTGGATCAGTGTCGGTCGGTGCTAAACCTCAGATATCTGTCAGGATCTGTGTTTCTCTGTGTTTATTTTTGAGTTTCTGTGTAGTCCTGTTCCCTGTGAGTCCTGTCTCTGCGTCTTCCCC
>CAEGAF010115640.1:0-70424 GCA_903067075.1 Micropoecilia bifurca
AAAAAATTCAAGTATAAAATTTAACATTCAAAGGCAAAAACAGGATCCATTACAATAAACAATCCTGAGTTAATGAAGAAAAACGGCCGATTATGATCGGTGACCGATCGATCGGCGCACCTCTAAGTACCTTCACATCGACTAGAACCAGATCCTGCATGTTTTATGACTAACAAAGGTTAAAAGCTGAAAGGATAAAACAGAGCAGCTTTGCTGTACTCCGTTTAGCCTTTTTACAGTTTTTTTTAGTCTTACTCTCTTACAGGCTTCATGAAGTATAAATCTGTCAACATGTCATAGCAAATACATTACATACGGTTTCCTTTTAAACAAACCTCATTGTGCTTCTTTTGACCTAATTTCCAACACCTTTACTGATCCTGAAATCTGTTATCTTTGTCCCTCAGCTACAACTTCCCCTGTGAAGAGTGTTGTTCCCAGAATGGTGCATTCAGTGATATGAAAAGACGGAGACCCCGACCGGCCAATTCTCAGTCAGGGACGATCAAGAAAATAAATCTCTCGATTCTATACATACTTTAAAAACTTTTTTTTTTATGCTGGACAGTGCAATAAACTATTGGGTATATATTTGTTAACAACCAGAAAAAAGTTGGCTAACTGCCAAATGATTATTTTGACAACCATTTCATTAGGTGTTTTTGAGTATTACTGGTGTTGTCAGGCCTTACAGTTCCTCTACACCCCCATCTGGTTAACTTTGTTCCTGTTCAATCACAGGTAGCAGTGCTTTAAGGGTTGTCTCTGTAAGCCTTCACCCTCCCAGGAACTCTAGACAGCTTTGGGGGCATTCATCTTCCTTTCCCCTTCACTTACCTCTTTTGTTTGTCCTGGTTTCCATAGATGAGTACCCCCCCCTCCCCCCCGCTTCTCATGTGAAGCTAAGTGCCACCGCTTCTTTCGACCTGCCAGCTCCAAATTGGCAGCCTGACCTTCTTTTTCTTCCTCGGGGCGTCTGCACAAAGCCGTACCTCTACCAGGGGGGAAAATGCAATTAAGAAGTGACATAAACACTGAGCGCTCATTGTAGCTATTCTCAGGAAGAAGGAGAGAGTAAGGCAGCTGCCACTGTGACATGTTTGCATAGAAAGTGCTCTATTAATTGGACTTCATGCATTGCAAAGTGACACGAGGGTGAGCTGCCCTGATAGAGACGGGATATGACTTGATGTCACCGGATGAGCCAATTGACAGAAAAGAGGTGTTGTACTTTATGGTTGCTCTCTGGCCTTATTTTTTGATTTGTTGTCGGTAGATTGTTGTGTTGCTGAACAACAGGTGCAAACAAGCAATGCAAAGTTTAATTCTGCATTCAGTTTGGCTTAGAACCAGAACTTTGCATGTGGGAATAATGATTTAGTCAAGTTCTTGAGTGCATTCTAGTTAAAAGTTGGAAACCCAGTGGATAATTTACTGTGCTCCTAACTACTAGGGCTCATGGCCTTGTGTCATGAGATCTCATGGTGACAAAACCCATCACAAATTAAAGTCTGACTTGTGAAGTTATATCCAGCTGACGTCAATATTCAACTTTGTTTGGTGAGTTGAGGGTAAGGTATCATTATGGTCCCCAGCCATAGAGATCTGAGTTTAAATTTGACTCTCTGAATCTGTGTTTGAGAATTCTACTGTGAGGAAGGAAATACTTCCTGCATTGACCAAAGTTTTGTTGATCAAATCGAAGCAAAACTTAAAGTGAAGCATTTGGGTGCTCAGTGGAAAACCGGAACAGTGACAGACGAACAAGATTCGCTTTCTTACTGCAGTTAGGCTAACTGTTAGTCATCAGTTATGCTAAAGGTGGCAGACAAGATATTTGCAACAATCAATTAACGTTACATAAAATTGGAAGGCAAGATGTGAAAGATTAGTTTGTTAAAGGAGAATACTAAAGGGATATTTCACAGCTTTACGTAGGCTGAAATATTTACTCTTCCACATCCGAACCTCATATTTCTCCATTGAGCAAAGTTTCTTTAAAATCTGTTTTACATTTGTCAAACATTTACTGTATTTGTGGAAACATGAAATGACTTTTTGAAATTAGAGCCACTCAATGTATAGAGGTAATAATTAGATAATTTTTCCTTGCGTAACTATAAAAAAGGGATTCTGTTGGGCAATACAAACCAAAATGCCAATTTTTCTCCCAATTCCATGAATACAAACACGAATGAAAAATGTTTACCAAAAAAAGATTGGAAAGTACAATGTACATCTCTGGTTTTATGCAAACAATGAGCGTTTATTGGACCCACGTTTCAGTACGTCTTATGTCCATTAGTCATATTGAATCAGAGTTTGAGTTTAGCTGTCGATCACTGACTTCCCAATACAGTCTTTCTATATCCATGACGTGGAACCACAACATAGTTTCCCAATACAACATCAATGCAGGATTTACATTATTTATCTACAATATCCAGCTTTTGTCTCTTGAAAGGGCAAAGTTTCAATTGAAACTGACTGCCTTCTAAACTACAGCATCGTCTGACTTGCAAACACTACAAACTAGCTTTAAATTGTTTTCTTCACAAGACGCTTTTGTTAATTTTGTTGTGTGATATGGAAAACATTACTCCCTTGTGAGAACTGCTTTGTCATATGATGTCATATTTTCTTGTCAGTGTGTTATTGTTTTATTTCCTGACATATTGTCATCTCTGTTGTTTCTGTATTGTTTTTTCCCCTGAGCCACCAATTGGCTGAAAGATATGATTAAAGGCATTTAGAATAATACAAAATCCTCTCACACCACAACAAACGTTGTGTAGCTTATGTAAGTAAGAGAGTAGCCTGCTGTGTAAGTGGAAGTAGCATGAGTCTGCCGCTTGTTTTCATTACACCTCATACAATTCATTAGGCACGACATTCATGGTTTATCTGACCTGAGCAGCTGGTAAATACCTGTAGATGAATATATAAATTATGTTCCAAGGTTTATAGTCTGTTTTTTTCAATTTGAACTGTCCGTGCCTTGCAGTTATTTTTATTCTTTTTACTATGGTGAGCCCATTAAAGCAACTACAGAGGGAAGAATGTTGCTTAATTGTCAGCTGAGGTGTGTGACATTTGGAGCAGCACATCAGATTTGGTCCAAAGTATAAAAGGCGTTGTGAGAGACTGAGTAATTACTCTGGTTTCTCCCGGCAACCGGTTTAATAACATGGCTTGGTGATTGAGGTGCATCACATAATTGGGGAGAAAAACGGCCACGTATCAAAGCATGTGTGGCGGGGAAAAAAGCACAAAGGTTCACACCAGTTACACAGTTATGATATCACATCTTTTTTGTGTTTGCTTTAGAATGGCTATAGCTTTTTAACATTGCTTCAGGGTGGGTTTTATATTTGGTGTTTAAGTCCAGTGCTTATAACCATGTCTTACAGATAAGCTCAAACATATTCATACCCCTGGCTGTCTTAACTTGAATCTGATCTGCAGAGACAGCTGAAGGTTAGGGTGATGGCAGAGAGACTTTTCAACCTCAAAGCGTTGACATATATCATCAGAATATCAGTGGAAAGATGCAAAAGGTTACTCAAGAAGAGTTTGATTGCTGTAAAGCCAACACATTTTCTTTCCAGTAATAATTTAGGCATATGTAAAATGTATAACTTTCAAGTTCTTTATTTCTACCTTTTATAAAACAGTTACAAAAACTAACCGCTTCTTTTGATTTTCTATCAGAAACAAAGTTCTTAGTTGAATAAAACTAATTTCATATCCATATCTGCCAGAAGCATGAATAATCTAAGATTAAACTGAAGTTGTAATACTAGGGTTTATAGCCAATGTGGAAAAGTCTGGAGAATGGAAAATGTATTTGTGTCCAGGTTTTATTCCCTAATAGAACATTAAAAAGTTATATCTGGCCTTCCATCTGCTTGTTCATCCATTCTTTTCACTATTCATCTGTGTGGCCATCCATTTTTCTTCCTTCCTTTTTTCCCCCAGTTTTAAAATGTATAGTTTCACTGGTTTAGAAACTTACCCAAATACATTCCCAAAAACTCTGCATAAATCTGGAATCTCAAGTTGAAAGTGGGAATCCTGAAGAAACAACTTTAACGCAGGTACTGCGAGTTCGGTGTCGCGATTTTAGCTCAAATTCTAAAAATAGGTCATTTTTAGTCCATGAGATTCGGTGAGTCATTATCAGGAGTGATCTACGTGTTTGCTTAGTCTTGTAAACAGCCAGCTGCTCCATCCTGCCTGTGCTTACCATGTTTGTACAGTAGATGAGTGGGCTCCCTGGCCCTCTTCTCGAGGTTGTTTAGCTTTCAGACCCCTGACGGGGGAGGGTACCCTTGGGGCAACATGAAGCACGACAGGTTGAATGAAATTCTCTCTGAACACTCCAAAGCTCTCTTCATCTCTGCAAGCTCTGGGGGGGAGGGGGGGGGGGAACGGCGGAAAGAGGGTTAAAACAGGATGCTTAATCTAGCAGCATTGAAAGCAGGAGCAGTGGACTTTTTTTCCCCCCCTTTTTTACCCAAGAGAAAAACACTTTTAAAGAAGCCTAACGTGATAGGTCAACATAATGAGCCATCTCTGGCTGATATTAGGAAGTTTATTCATAGAGGAGCACCAGGAGATGAGTAAAAGCTGGATGTTATCTTAATGCCACAACTTGATAAATGATTCAAGGGAATCGGTGTTGGAAAACAGTTTAGAAAATATGTGCTGTGGCAACAATTTTTTTACTCTCTGTTTTGCGCAAGGATGTGCAGAAAGAAGCATATTTTACAGAAAAGTGAAGTGCCATCTAGTTATGAGCTGAGTGAAGCCAACCAGTGTGTATCATGTTCTTAAATGAGCATTATTGTTAAATAAAATTCACACAGAGCCATCTGATGGTAAATTGTGAAACGGTGTCCTGAATATTAGTTGGAAGCCCAGAGGGTGCGCTCGAGCGTAAGTTATGGTCCGGGTTTTCTCACAGGGGGCTTCTGGCTCTAAATGATGATGGTAGCAGTGGCTACATCAACTGAGGTCATGGCTTCAGGGCTAACCTGCTAATTCTCCCACCTCAGCCATATGGAAAAACTAGGTGGTTGGGGCTGCTGGGCTTTCTCCCTTTTTTTTTTTTTGGGATTTATCACACCACGCCCATTTCAAATAACACCACCCACTGCTGCTTAGGCTACTTGGGCTAATTGTTATTGTGAGGAAATGCTGAGTTTGTGTCTTTACTGACCAAATGGGTGTCCTCCAGGTTTCGCACGGCAAGGCTACGAGTGTAGATCAGCGGGCGCGGACAACGTGCTAATTTGAAATTGCGGGTTTCCTGATGTTCATTTACAAACGAGTGTTGCACTCCCGCTCCATGCTCGGGGTGATCATTAGCACAAGAGAGGAGGGATTTAGTATTCAGCTCAGCCATGTCACTGACACTGAAGGGTCCCTGGTTTCTGTTTCTATTAGAGCCCAAGCCTGCGGCTGCACAGCCAACACTTCAATGAGAGCTTTCTCTGCGCATGGCCATTCAGCGCTGCAGCTGCTGCCCTTCTAACTCAACCCCTCTCTCCCTCTCTCTTGTGAATAGAAATATGACTCTAAAGAACACCACCCTGTTTTCTCCTGCTCCACCCCTTCATCTTTTCTCCTCAGCTACCCTCACGTTTTCACATCTAATTCTCCCGTCTCCTGGTGACACCCATTCCCTCAAGAACCCTGAGACGCAGCGAGATCTCTATCCCCCCACCCCCCTCCGCCTCCCTGTGGTCCTGAGTGTTGTGTGTTTGCTGTGTTATTGATCAGAGTTGTGTCTTTGTGGCTCTGGGCTCCTGCTGCTGTTATCACTGCAGTGTGGAGGATGGGGAGGTGGGACCGTGGTTCACAGCACCGACAGCTTCAGGGCAGTTCATGTTACCTATAGGGACTTACAAGACTTTAACTTCGCCTTCTTTTGTGTTGCTGTTGTTGTTTTGCGACATGCTTCAGTGATGTACACAGTTAAAAGAAGATAAATCATGTTCGGTTTGCTCCGACAGCTGTCCAGCAGGTATAATGTAACAAATCTTATCTGTGACTTATCTGTCGCTATAATCACATGTAGCAGGAAGATGGCTGCAGGTATTAAAAATGGACAGATTTGTCTGTAGATTCAATATCTTTAACCTAACGTCCGATAAAAAGCATCTTTTCAAATTTTTTGACTGATGCTCTTGTATGTGGTCCCTATATGTCTCAGATCAAATGCTTGGTTGTCCTTCCAGAAGCTTCTCACAATAGTTTGGCCCATTTCTCCTGACAGAACCAATATATCTGGGTCATGTTTATAGGTCACTTTGCTCGCAAATACCTGCTCTTCTCTGCTTATAAACCTTCAGTGGGACTGAGATCGAGGGTTTGTGATGGACACACCCAAACATGAACTTTGTCCTCAAGTAACTAATTTGGTGGCATCACTGAAGCCAGACATGAGTGTAAAAAATGTTAGTTTTTTCAACTGCACACAGATATAAATGTGTAATTTTCCTTTTAAAGCCAGAGCTAGATAACATGATGATAAGGACTCATCTGTATTTTCTCCCGACTTTACCTCCCTAAGCCACGATTCCCCTTTCTGTTCTCAGTAAGTG
Source organism: Micropoecilia bifurca (assembly GCA_903067075.1). Lineage (NCBI taxonomy): Eukaryota > Metazoa > Chordata > Actinopteri > Cyprinodontiformes > Poeciliidae > Micropoecilia > Micropoecilia bifurca. Next base: position 6,609 of record CAEGAF010115640.1, read on the forward strand.
TATATAGGGCTCTTATGATGGATGGCGTTACTGGTTCTCATGAGTGCATGCATAAGGATGAATGGTCGCCATGTTAATGTTCATCTTTTTCCTCCCTCCTTCCTCCTCTATCTGCCAGTGTTCCTTTTCCTTAAGTTTTCTCCACCATCCTGCCCCATTCTTCATCTCTGACTTCTCCTGACCTGTGTCCAGAAATGTATGCCGGGACATGCGTATGCACACACGCGGTCATGCTGACTCACTCGGTAGAATTGTTGTAGCACTCAAGGCGGCAGTCCTCTGTGGCCGCAGTGATTAATTACTTTTAACAAAGCAAACAGAGTCTTGCTTGTCCGGATCAATCTTTTCCCTGTCGTGGTGCAAACTGCTGTCACTAGTAATTGCCCAAACTCAGTGTTGTATGAAAAGGAGGGCAACGTCCCCCACCTCAACCCCCAACCCTCGCCCTCTTCATGGTCCCAAGCAAACTAAGGTCTCAGTTAGCTGTTTTTCCCCTTCCATATTTTTTTCCCACTGTTACCCCTCCATAAACCCCTTCCTCTTCTCCGTCTTTGGAACTATGCCTATGGGGAAAAAAATAGAAACAGAGAGAGAAAAAGCAGTAAGGCGGGTAGTCATGTCATCTCATTTTAACCTAACCATTTATAGTAGCTGCCGAAAGCTTTTAGAACAGCACATAAAATGAAACATCCTGCCTCTCCCCATCCATGCATACTAATTGGCATTGCTCCGCCAAGTTGATCAAACACCATTAATCTATTTGCAGTTTATATTTGTTTCCAAATGAGAAAATTAATACATTCCGCTGCTACAGCCAGCTGGGTGCGGCGAGCCCCATTGATTGTTGGCATCCACAGTATGACTCATAGCTTCGAGCAAGTGTTTTTATTTTGGCTTACTGTGACTCTCTGTGTGTGTGTGTGTGTGTGTGTGTGTGTGTGTGTGTGTGTGTGTGTGTGTGTGTGTGTGTGTGTGTGTGTGTGTTTTCACATGTGTGATTTTGGGCGAGAGATTACTCTTAACGTCGAGAGCATTTGCCAGAGGAGTTTTAGATAATCATATATGAACTGTCTACAGGTAGGTAAGGCGATCTGCTCAGTTGATCTTATCTCTGGACATGCCATTGAGTATCCATGGAGACAGACTTCAAAGCCAGGGGAGAAAAAAAATGTAGTGATCGTTATAAGCAGGTGGGCACAATTAATGATGCACAGTGATGGCCAATGTACGCTGAGAGAACTTGCCGTTTTAATGAGAAAACACAAAGACCGTGCAGATGTGTTGTAGGCCAGTGCGGTGTTATCAGAGGCAGATAGCTCCTTTTCTGTAGAGCTACTCCAATTAGTCCTCCTATGGGAGCTGGCTGTCAGGATTTCAGTCCAAATGAAAGAGTACTTGTTGATAAAAATGTGCATTAGCTGCGATGTGGAGAACCGAACATTTTCCTTTTTTCTTTGTGTGTGTGTCCACTGTCAAATGACTAAAGACGCACAAATCCGAAGTTTGTTGCAGATTTTCTCGGTGGTGCCACCTAGGAGGGGCCGGGGGGAAGCAGTGTGTTTGTGTCTCTGTGTCTTTTCCCTAGAACACGCTAACCATTTCTCTAAAGGTTTCTATCATATATTGGGCCCCGAGGGCATGGGACCACAGTCTCCATGAATAGTTAAACTCCACAAACACTAAAAATGCGTATAATTGACTACTTTGAGTTCATACACCAAACATACCTTGATGTGCGTTAATGAGCACAACAGAAGCAGTCTTGGTAGACCTGTGCAAACGCAAGCTGATAGTGTGTCAACTAGCATTGCGCTCATCAGTTTCCCAAGCTGCATTTTCTTTAGAATACCTTATATGTGCTCTTAAAAAAAACTGCGATCAGGCAGATTTCTGCAAATAATTGGAATTTTGTCCACAGAGAAATCGGCCAACAGGTGAATCTTGCATGTAAGATTTGAAAACGTGGTCAACAGAACCTTTTTTTTCCTAAAAAAGTTGGGTATAAATGTATCAAACCTGTACAAATATAAAATAACCTTTACTATAGAAGCCTGAATGAATAGTTGACATAACTCGGTAAAAAGATGGCTTTCTTAAATAACGTCTTACACTGGTTGTACTTCACCTGTCTGTTTTTGAAGCAACCTTTACTGGCACTGAAAATCCATTCCTGTAATTCTTGATTCCTTCAGTAACAACATCGACGCTGCAGAGTAGCTTTGTTGTTGTGACCTGATGGAGTTTCATCGTGGTGCATTAAATGATCAGGAAGCAAAAAAGAAAAACTTTCTGCCCAGTCAGTCTTTTTCAAGGCCTGTCATTTCTCTGTGCATCTCTTGAAAACACTGTTCAACTCAACTGCATCTGAGATTGACCAATAACTCCCCACAGGAAGTTCGTCTCGTCATTAATCATTGATAAAGCCAAACTGCTCCTCTCATAATCCTACATTTGTCAGCTTCTGGTGTTTTTTTTTTCCTCTGGCCCAGCTTTGTCATATATATGATAAGTAGCGGAGCCTGTCCGCGCGGGACTCATCACACACTTAAATTGGTACAGCATGGAGTTCATATTGCATTGTGGCCAGAGGGGAATTAGCGAGTCTATATATAAACCTCAGCTGCATGTGTTGTGAATTAAAGGGCATTTATCTGATAATCACTGGGGAGATCTCTGTGTGTGCACAAGCACGATGGCAGAGCTGTGGGAGCTGCAGCCACAACAGCACCAGTATACAGATGCTGTTCTCTAAAGAAGGGAAGGAGAAATAGGTCATTCACAATAAAGAGCTCTGATAGCTGGGATGGAGGAAGACGTGTACAGTTGACGAGGAAGGAATAACAAGAGGCCTCCCTGTGCCTCCTTCATGTGCTAACCTTTTTCTCCCCCTGGCGCTCTCTCCTTGCCTTCTGTCCACCTACTTGATGTTTTTGTCTCACCCTCTGGACCACATTACCATAGTATTTCCTTGCCCTGCTCTCTGCCCAGCCTCTCAGTGCCTTATCAATGATTAAGCCTGCCTTTATTCTATCATGAATATAGTGGAATCAAAAGCAGGCGGAGCCCATGCTACGCTTTCATTAGACCTCGATGGCTGACTGCGACTCGTTTGAAGTATTGCAGGGCTCCTCTGGAGAAGCCATGCTGTCGGGCAGCCTGCTGCTGACTCTTGTTTGAAGAGGCAACTTTCCACTCAAGCCAGAGGGCTCTAATGAAGTGCTGACTCTGGCAAAGTGCCTTGCCTACTGCGTGTCACACTCGGAGAGCGTAACAACTTGGTGGACTTTGTTTCTCGCTTTGGCATCTTCAGTGACAAACAACAAAAACAACAGCCGCAGAAATCTGAAGATCTTTCTTTACTTTCCGGACCAAAAATATTGTGAATATTGCAATTTGATGTAAAACGCACGTCTCCTACTGCAAGGTGAATACATGAGTGTGACTCTTTGAAGAGTTGGTAGGACAGAGTCAGTTGGAGCTGTCATGGCAATTGGGTCTGATATTGAGCATTTGTTTCTTAGCCAGTGTTTAACAGAGGAACGTTTTCTTTCAGCCATGCTTGAGTTCACCGTCAGAGACAATTAAGGGAGTACAAATAGAGATGGATGACATGGTCCTTCGGCCAACTGAGTGCAGAATCTGGTCCATGTAGTCTCCCTTTCTGTCCCTGCAAAGCTAAACAAAATTATTTTTACATCTGGAACTTCACATTTTGTCATGTAACAGCCACAAGCTTCTTTGTATTTTGTTGGTATTTTATCTGACAGACCAGTGGAAGGTATTGCGTAATTATGAAGTGAAATAAAAAATATAGATGTCTTTCTATTTTTTTTCCTCTACATATTTGAATCAGTAAATAGCCACCAGTATTTATATCATTGACCGTTCACTCTGACAGTACCTGGATAAAATCAAATTGCCTTCAGAAGCTACACAATTAGTGAACAGAATTCATATGTGTGTACTTTAATCACAATATAAATGCACTTGTTCTCTGAAGGCCTCATGTGAAAGGCATAAATGGAAAATGCAAAGAACTCATTTTTGAGCTCTTTGCACTTTCTTTGCCCAGCTCTTTCCAGACACCTAAACCGAAAATCTGGACAACAATATTATTCCTTAAAATTTAGATATCAAATAGGGAGGCATCTGCCATTAGGAAACCTATTAGCTATTTTACAAATCCCCCCTTTAGAATAGAATAGAATAGAAGTACTTTATTCATCCCAGCCGGGAAATTACTGTAAAAATTCATCACATGGGATGTGAGAGCTTTGTGGCACAAAGGAAGTCTTTGTGCCATAAAGACCTACAGACTTACAGGAAAGCAATAACCACCTGTATTTATAGATAAAAACCATGTTGGTTAATCAGTACACAAATGTCGCTGCAGCTTTGGTTAGATCAGACCAAAATGAAACTTTATGACCTGAATGCAAAACATTGTGTGACGAATGTTTACATGGTGGTGGCAGCATCATGGCCTGGGAATGTTTTTTTTTTCCCCATCAGGGACAGGGAAGCTGATCAGAGTTGATAAATCTCGCAGTGGACCCAGGTTGGCCATTAAATATTCAAAAATGAATATTTAATGGTGATCCATAAAGCGAACAAAGTCCAGGCAGCACAGGTGAGCAAAAGGCTAGGTGCTCAGACACTGGTAGCAACTGGAATAACCAATGGAACAGAGGCAAGGTGACAAACCACGACAAGTATCCGACAGGGAGCAGGGGACACAGGTGAGGTTAGATGCACAGGGAGTAATCAGGGGACCCAGGATACAGCTGGGAACAATCAAAACACAGGGACTAAATTAACCAAACAAACGACACAGAAACTTAAATCCTCACAGTTAAACATTCATTCAGAGCTGCAAAAGAATGACTTGGACCAAAGGAAGTTCCTGTGGATGAGTGGTCCAGTCAAAATGCAGAAAATAGATCCAAGAATCTGTGGCAAGCTTGATAACGTTAGTTCGCAGATGCTCTGAATACATTCAATAGATTTAGCTGTTTTGCAAAGAAGATTAGGCAAAGTGTCTAAATGTGCAAGCTGATCAAACAAAAAGATTTGAACAGCATTTTAAAATACTTATTGAAGATTAGAGATTTTGACACAAAGGCAGGACAAAAAAAATACATCCTATGGTTTTTACATTAAAGGTCTTTATGGCCATTTTTCAGTCTGGGTGGTTTCGAAGACCCTCCTGCAGCCTGGTGGTTGCTCCCTTGTTCAGGTTCACCATCTGCCCTTGATTAATTAAAGCTCCTTAAAGTAATTAATGCCTACTTTAATTGAGAGTCAGCCCTTGTGGCTGCAGGGATCGTGTGCTGAGTGAAGCCAAGGATCTAGTCGAGAGGGGCAAGGAAATCTGTTTAGCACCCAAACCTCTCAGCCACTCATCTAAAGGCTCTTTAAGATGTTAATAGGAATGCAAGTATGCAAGCTGCATCCATGTGACAAATCGAGCTATAAATCACGGCGGCAGTGTGACATGACTTTTACAACATTGGGATTAACGTGCTGGGAATGAGCTGCAGGCGTTTTGCAATTTTATTCGCTGGTTTATCACTTTCCATTGGTCTGTTTCCTTTGTGAAAATGGTCTGTTATGGCGGACATGCATGGAGCAAAAAGAAAATTGAATTTCTTTTGCCAAACAGCGCATTGTGACAGCATGTCACTGCATGATGCCACGGCTTGCCGCCATTGTGCCATTTCATCTGCTGCTGATGAATGAACATTATTAGCTTTTTCCCTTGTGCTTCACTTTTACTGCCACAATAGATGCACTTTGCAAGCCCTGACCTTTTTTTTTTTCCTTTTGTTGAAGGTTCTCTTTGTCTTTTGGTAATTGTTTTTAGTAAACATTAAACCATCCTCCAGTCAGATAATGTGAGACACGGTGAATACAGAGTGGTCAGCATTGATTCCACATACCGGACTATGACCTTTTCCAATCTAAAGTCCTGCGCTGCCTGCCAGTTTGATGTGAGCCGGCTAATCGATTCCTCGCAGTCTTGAGAGACTCTCCCACTGAAATCTCTTCCAGGCCACCTGGAGTTTACCTAGATTTCATTGCTGCCACTCACTAAATAATGAAACATTTACCCTTCAATTGCCAGCTCCACAAAGAATAATTAATTTGCTCTCATTAAAGCCATCTAATGTAATGGCCTCATTAAGGGCTTTGGATGGAACAGCAGTCAACAGAGACTGCAGCGCCCATTAGGAGAGAGATACATCAATGGATCATAAATATTTTACTACCACTATCTGAATGTAGATTGTGCGAGACCTCAGTTTGACTTGCACAGGTATTTAACATGCACCTTTGATTTGGGTTACAGCACTAACAAATAATGAGGTTAAGTAAGGCTTTTGTTTAGGGACAAAATGCTGAGGAAAAAGCAGCATTTTTCATCGACTAGCTGCATTAATAAAGAAAAGGCTCACTCAGTGGGAGGAAAAACTGGTTAGTCAATGTTTTGGTTTTTTTTTCCTGAAAGATGCAACACACACTCCGACGGACACACTTGATCGATGCGGGTCAGTGCTGTTCTCTAGCTTAGGGTCCAGTCTTATTAGATTGGGTAGATAGTAATAGACAGGCAGCTGTATCATGCTTCTCTGTGTGACCTCAGGGGTTAAAGGTCTATGTTTGACCCAAGCCAGCAATTGTAGTGCCTTGGGTCAGTACGTTACAGGCTGGGATAGATATCAGAGATCTGTCCTACTGAAAAACAAAGGGCCACAGCTAAGGAGTTTTGTTGAGATGCATGAAATTTGATATTAAATAGAGGTTTAATATGCTTTTTGTCAAGTTGCATGTCCAAATCAGTCTGTATTCCATTTCTCTTTTGGCAGCAGATCTTCAAGCTAATTTACCATAATCAACAGCTATCTGTGACTGCTAAATTAAGCAGCTGATCTTTGGTAAATCCTGTGAGTCAGCTTTTGACTATAATTGCAAGTACACTCATTGCCCAGTGTTTTAGATGCACTTGTGCAATTACTGGATAACATGAATATCTAAGCATCATTCAGGCATCTAGACATGGTGAAGACAACTAGTAAAAATTCAAACAGAATGGAGAAGAAAGAGTCACTTAGGGACTTTCAACCTGTCTTGGTTCTTGATGAAGATGATCATTTTTTCAAAAGCTGCTGATCTACCACATTTTCCAGTACATAGAATGGTCTGCAAAAGAGGCAATATCTAATCAGCTGTGTTTCTATGGACAGAATTGCCTTTCTGATTTCTGAGGTCAGAGGGGAATTGCCAGAGCGTTTTGAGATGATTTAGAGCCAACAGTAGCTCAAAAATAAACAGCTCATCAGAACCATTTCAGCTACAATAAAATGTTAGGGGCAGAGATTGGTACAAAACCACAAAAAATAGATGCAGGCCAACCTTGTATCAACAGTTCAGACTGCTGCTGAGGGTCTAATTTACACAGTAAATGTGCATAGTGTTGTTGATCGCTATGTTCATTATTCAGCATACCCACTACTTCACTACTTGAGACAGGATAACCTCAAGCTGGTTTCTAGAGCATGATAATGAGCCCATTGTACTTTAATAGCCTCCACAGTCACCAGATTTTGATTCAAAAGAACCTTTTGGACGTAGTGAACAGGGGGTTTGCATAATTGATTTTGCAGGTGATGACCGACGGTTCTGAGACGGTTCTGAGGAAAAAACAGGTTAAACTCGATAAAGCAGGAACCAAATGTTCTGAACTAATGCTGAAAACCTGGACAGTTTTAGATTAAGATGTAAAAGAGATGCAGTAAAGGAGAAAGGAAACAGAAGGGAAAATGCAACAATCTATCTCTTGGTGCGGTTGGTTCTAATATTTTCCCGGCATTCCAGGCCTGAGTCCAAAGCTGATTTCAAGTACTTGTTTGTTGGAGACCAATAGGTGGTTTTCTGTGGGGGATATCGACATACCCATCTTCAGTTTGTATTTGTGTGTGTGTGCACTGTATTGGCAGCCTGCTGGCCCTATTTGATCCACTGATTTGAGTTCTTTTTTGTTGGCGGTAGGGGCTCTGCTCAAAAGCAGTGTTTGAGAACCGCTTGCCCTGTTGGCGATCAGAAACCTTCTGCAGTTGGTGTGCCCTGACCGCCACTGCAGGGAAGGGTGTGGCGCACTCTCAGACAAGGTTACAAGGCTTGTTGCATTGATTTCTACATTCAAGTGTATCTTTATTATTGCTGATCACCGATCAGGACACAGCAAGTGGCACAAAGCTGTAGGCTACAAAGGAACAGCTGCCTTTGTGTGAAAGGTGTTGGGGATTTTTTTTTTAGAGAAGCATGGATGAAGGCCTGAATATATTGTGAATTTAGAAACCTTGTCTGTGATAATCAGTGTTCAAAAACTGGTTCGGGAGTTCGTTCTTTGACAATAAAAGAGTAAGAGATCAAAGGGAAACAGGCTGAACAACCAGATCTGACAGGATTTTACCTTTGAAACACTTAAATGACAGTCATCACCAGCAGGGGGGAACATTTTCTCTCCTACAGTTGTATAAGACATATGTCCAATAGCTAAAATCTAACTTTACTTCTCCAGGTTTTAGGTTGAGGTGCAGTTATGGTCAGAATTAAAGAAATCATCAGCACAATGAAAGTAATTTTGTTGTTGGGCTTTAAAGATTTTTTAGCCTTCCTTTTACTTTGTTTATTTATATTTACTTTTATGCTCTGTTACTTGACTTTTCGCAATTTACAGGCACATCTTTCATGCAATAAGCTTCTGCTATGATTCTTGCTGGATAATGGATACTGTTCTGAAGAGTTTTGAGATCATTGTTCTATTGAAATCCACATCTATGTCCAACTTTCCACCATATGTGTTGATAAATTTTGAGGTAGTCCTTCGTATTCATTTTTGACCCCCACCAGTGCTACCAGCAATGAATAGCCCCACATCATGATGCTACCACGATTGTGCTTCACAGATTTTCTCAAGCATGTAAGCCTTGGCTTTGATCCTCCATACATATTTTCTTGTAGTTGTAGCCATACAGTTGTCTCATTAAGCTTCTCTCTAGAAACAGCTTGTTAATGTGAAGGACAGAAAATGTTAGTTCATGAAAATGTTCATTTTTTTTCTGGTTGCTGTCCTCTCAGCCCATGGGGACGTTAATCTTGATGTTTCTTCAATCATCCACCTTGGCAGCAAAATGACTCAAATAAAATTTTAAAATCCCTAAATGCCATAATATTTATTAATCAATAAATTGGCATATACATCCCAATGAGTTCTGTTTGTCAGATTAAAAATGCTTTTTGAAAATCACAGTCTGTAAGCAGGTATTAAACATATGCCCGCATTTCTGTTTTTAAAAAAAAATTCTATTCATCTGAAGAAATATTCTTATTTTAAATGTTGTATTTTCATTAGCTGTGAATGAAGAATCATCATAATTAACAAAAGTAAAGACTTTCAAACATCCATATGTATGTAATTAATCTGTCATGTTTCACTTCGTGATAAAGCTTCTAAAGTAAATGGGCTTTTCAATAACATTCAGATTTATTGAATGGGTTTGTATTCCTGTTGATATAAAAATAAAAACATCTCACTGGAACTGTACATCCAATAGTACAACCAGCATAAATATATACATTTGTATCTTTTTGTAGTTGCCTTTGGTTTGGAAAGTTTTTAGTGGGAGAAACAAAAGTCATCCTTGTTTAAGAGAGTAGAATAGCGTCCTATAAACAGTAAATCTCACTCGCATTAAACTAAGCCATACCCCTGTCCTGCTCATGTTTTTCGCAGCTATTTAAAGTAACATCAGTAGTCAAGATATTGAATTCCTTCCTATAAGCCTGTTTGGCCCAAAGCTTGAACGGGGACAGACAAGTGCAAACACAGACATGTTCCCTGGGGCCAAGTACGCCTGAGGGGTTACGGAGTGCTGAAGAGGAACCTAAGGAAGGGGCAAGGACATATGCCGAGACATTAATCTGCTAATACAAAGAAAGAGCCCGAAACAGCTGGTGTTGTGCCAAACTCGCAATCTTAATCTTGTCAACTTTCTGTTCAGCTGTGCCAACTCTGAGCCTTATTGTGAACAACAGAGTTGTCACTGGAAGAAATTTGTCCATGCTTCATTGTAAGTGTCTTGTTAGTGAGAAACAAAGTGCATGCAGAAGTGCGCGTGAGCTGTTTCCTTTTTTGTGTGTGTGCATGTGTGTGTGTGTGTGCGTGTACGCGTGAGCGTTGGTTCCCTGCAGTGTGCATCACAGTATATTAGGGAATTTTTTTTGCATCATTTCCCCTCTTCCTCCAAAGCATAAAAACATGAATATTTAAAACTACATCAAACAAGCATTCATGAAATATTAAAATGTTCAAGACAGAAGAAAAGCTTTTATCCTCGCTCATTCTTAAGTATTTTGTAGCTTCATATACACACACACACACACTCATTAACACACATGTGCACACGGACATGCATGTTAGTCCTCTGCGAATTTACCCACGAGTAAGAATGACAAGTCTTCCTCCTGGATCCACTCTTCTGTGACATCAGCACTTTGCTGCATAAAATTTAAGAAAAAAAAAAGGAAAGATACAGGAAGGTTTTAATCCATATTGAAATTTAGTCAGAATACATGATGAAAAGTTTTGTTTTGTGGATGTCATGTTGCAGCAGATACGGAGGCTCGCGTGTGTTGTGTGAGAAGTACCAATAGGGGCTTCCTGTTTGTGGCTGAAAGATTAAGCAGTAATTTATGTAATTTAAGTTTCATCTCCGCTGTATGTTGTCGAGGCAAAGTTGATCCGTTCCATGCTCGCTCTTTTTTTGCCTCCTGTTTATCAGTCCCTTTCACCCAGTTTGTCTCTGTGTACAGCTCAAAGCTAGACGCTGCTGTAATTACTCAAGCAGCGGCTCTGAGCGGACGCTGCTGTGTTTTTAGAGAAGATCCTGTTAAGCATGAATTGTGAAAAAAAAAAAAGAAAAACATGTGTAGGAGTAAAATCTTGTTCTCACTTCACTTGTAGGGCCTCACGGCCAAAAGCGGCGAATTCGTCTGTGCTATCGCACTCTGCCGTAATCTGGATTTACGTTAAATGAAGGTGCTATGAGAGTTATGTGCTGCGGGTAAGATATTGACCCTCTGTAATGTTTTTAACAGAACCTGGCCTAATAAATTCTGAACTGTCCCTTTGAGGCTTGAACTTAAATTTATCAGTTTCACTTAAGCTTCTCCCTGTGGTATGAGTGCGTTTCATTAGCATTAAGCCTCTGTGATGTAAATTTTTTTTTTAGATGAATCCTCTCTGTTAAATTGACTTATTGGATTATGAGGCTAAGAGTATAGTGTGCTTTTTATTCTTTAGTCACATGATGTCATTTAAAGAAAGCAGGAGACTGATGACAAAAAAAAATCCCTTATAAGGCCCTCGGGAACGTTAATGTTGTCATTTCTGACCATGTTTGCTTATTTTTTTATTTATTTGTGCTTGGTTTTACTTTATTTTAATACCTAATCTACCAAATTTTGAGGTACAACGACAGTAGTAGCTGATGCTACTTTTTTGATGGAAGGAAAGCCTCGTTTTATCCATCTTTTTTCTCTACTTCTTCTCCTAGTCACTTCCACCGGGGCCCTTAAGGGAATGACAGGAGGGCAGGGCATATTGTAGGGTAAATCTAATCAGCGAGAGAAGTGCTTTTAAATGTCTTCTTTTCCCTTGGGCAAAATGTTTTGTGGGAGCGCTCAGTTCTCACCGGCGTGTCGTGCCCAAACTCCACCGTTTCAAAATGCAATTAATATCGAGCAGGTACCTGGGCCTGCGGTCCCCGTCATATAATAACAATGTTAGAACAAAGGTTAATGCTTTGAATTTAATCTCTGTCCTCGTCATTTTTAGTGAAGTTGCGTCGCAAGTAAGGGGACGTGGGCAGAGGGGTCCGAAGAGTGATTTGTAGTCTGCGTGCGGCTCAGACGGAAGTGAAATTAATTACTGGTCTCTATAAATTCAATGTCATGTCTCATTTTGTTTAATCCCCCCCTCCTTTCTCGCTTCGTAGTGGTTCTAGTAGAGAGGCTCGGAAAGACTAATGAAAAGGCCTCTTAGATGCTAATGGCAAATTAGCCTTGGTGTCACTTTTGGAGGCTGTGAGTGGAATGACTGCCTACTCACTCAGGATATGGTCAAGTGGCAGCCGGGGCTGCAGCTCCACTTGCATGAATACACACACACACGGAAACACCAAAAGGCTTCTAAAGATGACAGCTTCCCTACAAAGTCTTTATTTCTTCCCTTTTCCCATGCTTTGTAGACACAGTTGTCTCTCAGAACAGTCGCATCTATGGCTTTTATCTCAGAAGTGCTCAGTTTGCCTTTTTCCTTGGAGGATTTTGTGGTTTGGATCATGAATACTGAGTTGAGTCGCGTTCTTTAAGTCTTTGTGGCTGGTGCTAAACTGGACCAGAGTCAGATTTAACAACTTACTTGGATTATTGTATGATCGAGCCTCGAATATAAAAATATTTTTGAATTACACGTCTGCACGGAACCTAATTATTTTTCTCTCGGGAGTCCAAACAGACATAAAAAAGAGACTCATTGATGGGGGCTTTAGATCTCAGAGACGGCATCTGTTTTAGGTTTCTCTCTGCTAAATGTTCCAAAACACTTTATTCTCTTATGGAAAGAAATAATCTGACACAAGCTGCATGCAGTTTGTGACAAGTTTATGTGTGTTTCTCAGCTTTATAAATAAATGATTGAATGACAAATCTGTCTAAATTTTTGCCTTTTTGAAGGACCATTCTGTTTCTGCTGCCAGATGTTTGACTTTTACAACTACATCCTGTCAAAGTCAATTGTGTATGAATGGATGTTGTGTCTGGAGCTATAGAAAGTCTTTGAATTATATGTGGATAAATACGAGGTAGTCCATATATATGGTGTGAAGGGAGACATGGTTTTCATTTAGTTTGCAAATAAAAGAAAAAGCTGAACTGTGGCATGCATTTTCTTTACTCTGATACCCAAAATAAAATTAATTGCAACATACAGCTTATAGAAGTCACCCAATTTTTAAATAGGACCTGCCGAAGTCCACCACTGCTCTGCCAGTGGCACATATATTAGTTTTTCAAGAAATCTGGCTTTTATGGAATAGTGGCACAAACAAATTTATTGTTGGAAGAAATACATAAGAAGTCTAATTTGTTGTTTTTGCCTCGGGCCACGTGGGATGATTCAGTAAACATGTGGAAGAGGTTGCTCGGGTCTAATGAGAAAAAAATGTGAATAGTTTGGCAAACACTTGAAACGTCATGTGGTGGAAAATAACACTTCACAGCTCCCTGAATGTGCACACCGTGTTTGTGGCAGCAGCATGCGGTGGGGATGCTTTTCTTCTGCAGCAACAGGAAAGGTAGCGAGAGCTGATAGCAAAGTGGGTGGAAGAAAATCCTAAAGCTACTGGCTGAGCCACAGTGAAATGATTTCGATCAGTTTCAGGTGTTGGAGATGCCTAGTCAAAGTCTAGATTTGGTAGAGACACATCCAAAAAAAAACTGTACCCTGTAGCTGGAATCCTAGTTAAAGTCCTACAAAGTATTGACTCACTTGGCTTACTGCATGCAACCACATATTTTAAGTTTTATAATAAAAAAAATTAAAAAAGGAGGGAAGAAAGAAAACCATGACTCCCAACTTCACTTCATATTTCATTGGTCTGTCCCAAATAAAGCTTTTTGCAGTTAGATTGTAAATTTAGAAAAAGATATTTTCTTCAAATTGAAACTGGATGAACGCTCTTGCTTATTTTATCTGTACTTATCACAAACACACCCAAACAGAATTCTACTGTGCCTTTAACTCCAGCAGCAAATGGCGGAATAGGAAGAAAAAAAAAGCCAAGCAAGTTGCTCCTGAGGAGGCAGCCATCCAGAGTGTAACACGTGCATTTATGTAAAACTTATAATCCAATTAACAAGCACAAAAAACCCCGCTGATCATTCTATAATGGGGGTACAAAGCAAAGAGGTGCCATGTTTGGGGAAACTGCTCATGTGGAAGAAATGCAAATGGCGTGAAATTAGTGTGTCTGGTAATGTGTTTGATTAAAGCCCCATGCTGTGGTAAACGACCGGATCCCTGATAACTCTTTCTGCTTCCCTCTGTCGTTTGTTTTTTCAGGCATACTTCCGACAGGGTGTTGCCCTTCAGTACCTTGGTCGCCATGCGGACGCTCTGGCCGCGTTCGCCTCTGGGCTGGCCCAGGACCCCAAGAGCCTTCAGCTGCTTGTGGGGATGGTGGAAGCCGCCATGAAGTCACCGCTGCGAGGTGAGATCTGTCGACGTTCAATCCACTCCTCTTCAGCATGCCTGTTTCAGTAGATCTTCATGTACATTTCACTCTCTTCGTTGCTTCACGTATTTTGTCCTACCGCTTTCTAAATGACTTTCCTCACAGATAATCCTTGTTCTGTCAGTCAATATGTTTTTTTGGGGTGACTTTATCTGTCATTTCTTTTTTTCAGCTTTGCAGCAAGCGGGCCGTCTTTCTGTCTGCCGATCTTTTTTTTTCTTTGTTACCGACTGTTTGTGTCGAGTACTTACCTTCAGGCTCAGAGGCATGATGCCTGCCGCTTCAGCATATCTTATTGTCACTCAACCTGATCGCACACACAGATAGCCTGTTATCTAAATGAGCATCCAACATTAATGCCATTGTGTTCGCCTGGCCTCGTGTAAGCTCTTTTTCCTAAAGCTGAGTGGATCTTTAGCACTGCGGCGAAACCGAGGTTGTGACTATGGGACTGATGATGTTGCTGGGCCTCATTACCTGTTGTTTATCACTGAGTGGGAAGCTATCATTGTGGAGCCGATCCGACAACTCTTCCTCTGATAATCCAGGGGACATATTCGAACCGACTGCCAATTTCACATGAAGTGGATCTGATTGGTGTTTTACTTCGTTATTATTGATAAAATCCATCAGAACTAATAAATTCCACAATGTTTTCTCTGTACAGGTCTAAATAAAAATGGAAATTAAGTTCAGATGTGACTCACACAATGTATGTTATGTGATAAAGACACAGAATATACAGCCTTTAATATACATTTCTGTGTTAAAAATACTTTTGTATTGGTCCAAAAGATTTTAGATTCCTCAGTAGGTAGAGTTTGCAATGACCATTCCTGGAAAGTATGTCCGTTTTTTTTTCTTTGTATATTTAAACAAATGTAAAGCTTTGCTTTTTTAACAAAGTTCTTGCTATAAGTTAACATTTTGATTACATTCCATGTACCTGTTTTACTTATTTACTTCAGGTTTTAATTTTTCATCACCCTCATCTTTTTGCCAAACTATCGTGAAATGGATCACTGAATAAATATGGTCTGATTTTATGTAAACTAAAAAAATGTGTTGTGAGATTCGATCAATGAGAAATTGAATGCAAGAGTCCTCTGAAAATTTGGGTGCAGATTCAAAGAGGAAAAAAATGGCTTAGAGAGTGGAGAATGAAGCGCCCATCTTAGCCAGCACGAGCTTTTCAGGCTTCAATTGGAACCAAAACAAAAACAAACCAAATTTGGGTCTGAGCCCAGACCAGTCCATTGTGGACTAGAATGGGTGTTCTCTGTAGGGCAAGAGCAATATTTAGGCCAAGTTCCTTAATCCCCTAATTGTTTACCCTACTTCCCTGAGTGCCAGGCAGCCATGGGAAGACCTAATCCAAGGTGTGTTAAGGAGAGGTAGCTAGGTCAAAGGATTAAAAACAATGATCCTCTCAGAGGGGCTGTTGGCACATGGCGGCGATAATCAATATTACACCGGCAAACAGGGAGGATAATCTGTGTTACACAGCCAAAGTCCCTGTAGAAGTGAAAGGTAGGCGTGTTCTGCTTTCTCTCCTTACTTAAAGGAAGGAAATTCATACCCAGATTCAATTGTTCATCTGGCAGTAAACAGCATTATAGAAAATGTTGAGCAACAGCAAAAGTAAAGAATGGGATGTTTTAATCAGGTGATACATTTTTACATGCCTCATGCCACTTGTTACACTGATAGGTGATAAAAAGGTAGCTTAATAAAAAACAAAAACTTAATATTTTTTCAGGTATCATCTTATGTGCAAGTCCTTTATATTACTATGTAATGTGCATAATAGTAAGTAATTATATTATATTATATTGCCATGTTGTCAGATTAAATATGATTGCAGTGCATCTTTATATCACAGAAAAAAATAATAGTTTAGTGAAACCACTTTTGATTTGATTACATCTACCAAACCAGACAACTGAAAAACGACATATTTAATCAGAAACGCATGTCAAACCTGACAATGTGAAGCATTACTTTGACATTAAACACAAATCATTGGAGGAATCATTAACATTTAAATCTAAAGAAAAAACACAAAATGCTTATCTAAGAATCTTAAATATCAGATGCAGCAGAAAACACTCATAGTCACTCACTGTTCACTGTTAATGTGATTATCTAACTGAAGAGGAGTAGCAGTGACTTCATAGTTACAGACATGATTTACTTTTGCAAAATAACGAGCATTAAATCGAAGCGACACATTTTTTCATTTGGTATTTTCTAATCATTGGACATATAGACGTATATGAAGATGTATTTGATTGGAAAAGAGTTGAACACACATTTAAGATCACATTGGCAAAATGGTAAATGAGTTAATGAGACAGGAAAAGCTGATGTGCTTGATTTAAATATTTGATATCAAACAGGACAACGTCTTGATGTGAAGGAGGAACTCAACAGTCAGAGCCTGATGGCTGAATATGTCCAGAGAGAAAGAATGAGAAATACTTTAATACATTCTTAATACAATCTTCTTACGGCATAATAACGAGTTTCATTGAAAATTTTGCAGCGAAAAGTACAGCATCTCATGGAGACATCTGGTGAGAATTTTCTTCTTTGCACCCATCAAATGGTGGACAGTACAAACCTCATCTGCCTTTCTCCTTTGCTGCCTCGTTATTAATCTTAACTTTATCTCTCTACTGTCGGTATCATATGTCAATATCTTTCCATGATATTTACCTCATATTTTCATGACATCTGGGATCTTGTGTGTCTCATGGCTTGGTTGAATCCAGATCCTCCATCTATTTCTGTGCCTGTGTTGTGTGTGAACAGTGAACTGCAGTGTTGTCACAACGACATGTTTATGAACACAACAGCCATGGCACCTTTTTAAAAACGCTTCTTTTTTCCTTTTTTTTCCCATCGTTTGATTTATGACTCAGCTCTCAGTGTCACTCTGAAGGCAATTACAAGGTGTGAATGGATATAATATGCATGCACTGTCTCCGTAACCACGACGTTCTGCCAAGTGCCGGAACAGAGGAGATGCTCTTTCAAGAGTTCTTGAAAGAGCATCATCAGTTATGCTTTTGTGTGCTTTAACGGGGATGCGGCTCATGTTGAGTAAGCGTGTGTGTGTGCGTGTGCGTGTGTGTGTACAAAAATGTATAAGCATTTTGTGAGGGTGTAAGATATACTCCATTTGTTCAGATGTTGCTGTGTTTAAATGTAAAAGTAAATTCTTAGCAGTTTCTTAAACTTTGATCTGATGATAAAAATCACATAGATAGAGATTATCTGAAGTGTGCAACTCTTTGATCTAGTTGGAAGCAACTGAACCATATATTTTTACACACTTTTTCAAGTGTGGTGTGTATTTCAGTTTTCCTGAGAAATTACTTATAGAACCACCTTTTGACACAGTCTCTGCTGCGAGTGCTTCTACCAGCTTTTGCACATCTGGTGACTGAAAAAGCTTCTCTGCTGTTCACTGAAAAAGTACAGAGTCTCTGTCAGATTGGAGTGAAAGCATTTGTGCTCATCAGTTATCTAGTTTTTCCACAGATCCACAATTTGGATTATGTTTAGGCTTTTAGTGGTCCACTCTAACATTTTACCACATTTCATTGTAGCTCTCACTGTGTGCCTTTAGACTGTTGGTTTTGGTTTTAAAAGCAAATCTTACCTTATCCTTCTCCACAACCTTCTCCCCCTTCTGCCTGCTGTGGTCCTTGGTCTTCATAATGCTTTTTATTCTCTAATGTTTTCTAACAAACCTACACGGCAGCTGGATTTATACTGAGAATAAATTACACTCAAATACTTTGAAAATCTACTGTTGTCACTGTATGTGTTTTCAGGTACCAGAGTAAAGGGGATCGAGCACCAACGCATAAAACACTTTTATTTTTATTTGTGACACATTTATAAAACAATTTCTTAATTTTATTCCACTTTAAGGTAATATTCTACTTTGTGTTCCAACATAACACGCTGTTGGTGGTTATGTAGCAAAATGTTGAAAGGTTAAGGGGTGTAAATTTGTTTGGTATGCATCCAGAAATACACGCACACAGGAGCACATTAGACACAAAGACCTACATCCACTTGGTCAGGTCAGGACGTTCGATGTTGCTGTCTGCCACAGGGCTTTATAATCTGAAAAGGCTCTAGATCTACAATCCCATGTGGTCCACCATTGATTTATGTCATTGTTTGAGTTTTCAGCCTCTTCAGAGGTCACCTTGTACATCTCCTTCGGTCTTTGTTTCTCCATTACATCTTCACTACATACTGGCATGAGCTGCTTTTGTTTCCCTGTCATCCTGTCATTTTAAAGTGAATAACCGGCTGTGGCTTTCTCAGACAGTCCTTTTTACCTGAAAAAAAAAGTCAAAAATATTGGCACAATCTTGTTATGTGGTTTGTGAGAACGATCGCTAGCGATTGTCTAAACATTTGTCATTTCATGCAGTGAAAATTGCTTTAGATTAGCCAAGTCAAAGAGTAAGTATATAAAAAAAGGATCATACAGTGCACTGACTTATTGTTAAATTGTCAAGGACAGCAGTCTGAGCAAAAGGCTGTGATTATGGACGCTGGGAAAAGCTGTTATTTACAGAAAGCGAAGTCAGAGTAAGGATAAATCCCACCTTTACACAGAATTTACAAATCTGCAACTCATTTCTCATAATCTTCCTCATGTTATTGTTACTCGGAATGTTTTGTTTGTTTGTTTTTTTTTGCTTTGGCACCCTTCATAGTCTGTGCCTAACACGTTTTCTTTTGCTCTGCACAGATTCTCTGGAGCCCACCTATCAGCAACTGCAAAAGATGAAGCTGGACAAAAGTCCCTTTGTGGTGGTGTCTGTGATTGGCCAGGAGCTACTGACAGCAGGGCACCACACGGCCTCCGTGGTGGTGCTGGAAGCCGCTTTGAAGATAGGAACCTGCAGCCTCAAGCTACGCGGCTCCGTCTTCTCCGCCCTCAGCAGCGCCCACTGGTCCCTGGGCAACACAGAGAAGAGCCTCGGATACATGCAGCAGGACTTGGAGGTGGCCAAGACCTTAGGTATGTCAGCTGGGAACGGGCTGTCATTTATTTCTGTTAGCTACGTTTTGAAATTCGCAGGAATGACACAAATGTTTAAATGGAAAAAATATTAAAAGATGTATTATATAGTAATCGTAGGAATAATGACAAAACACTGAACAGCTGCAAAGTATAAAAGTCAACTAGCTTTTGAGACAGAGGTATAGATTGCATGAGGGGCATTTACTGAGTGGAATAAAATCAGATTTTTAGAAGTTGTATTGTTTTGGTCAACAACAGATTTCATGATGCATATCAGATGGTAATAAATAAAAATATTTTGCCTCTAATGGCGACAATTTTTTATGTGTCATCACTAGTGTTTACACTGAAGTCTTAAAACACTCACAGCTACTGCACATCCTTGTAATTGGTTCTCCCACCCCCTCCAACAATCAAGTGATATGTTTTGATGAATACATCAAAATGACACTTTGCATAATATGAACTCAAAATGTCACCACATCTTCCATTATTAATATTCGAATGCTCATTCTTCATAGTTTCATCCTCATATTTTATTACTGACTGAGTTCCTCAGCATGGAGGAAATCAGTGCCGCATACATTTCCTCAGAGATGTTCTGTCATTCTTCAAAAGAAATTTTGCTTTCTGCTGGAAGGCCTGTGTTTTGCTAAGTTTCTCTTTAAAACACCCCCAAGGTGTAGGAAGTCGTTCAGCAAACCTGGCAATGTCAGAGCTCTCACTTTGTTCTTCACTCGAAAGTGTTTGGAAATTATTCGAAAAACTCGTTGGGTAGTTGACATGAAGTTTTCCAATCAAGGTGGGATATGTATATATATTTAACTATATGTGTATATTTATAAGTGCATCTGCCTTGTAAATATCCAGATATATATTATAGTCCTACCTCCAGCCTTTTCTGTCATTGTTTTGCAATCATGAGGGATCTTGGCAAAGAAACTACCTGGCAAAGTGAACCCAAATTTATTTTGATCTGATCTGACAAATGAGTGAACTTTCAATGTCCATTAGTCTCTTTTTGTTGTTCTTCAGTAAAGTTTAATGTGTGCCAACAATCAGGACATTTTTTTCTTAGATGTCATCCATTGGTACTGATATATGACTGTGCCCTTTGAAATTAAATGAAATGTTATACAAACTAATTTTCACTTTTATGCATTGTCCTTGTATCATCTTTTGTCTTTGAGAGTGCCGACAGTATCTAATGAGCAAAGTTGTACAGCTTGTATCTTTAGATGAATTCCTTTTTGTTCTAGTCAATAACTACTTTGCTATTGTTTAAAAACTTGTGGCGAATATCCATAAGTTTTATGAAACTTTGAGAAGGCAATAGTATTTTTTTTTTGCCAACTCCAAATTCTCTTCTTTGAGTTAAAAAAAAATTGTCAACATTTCCAAATCATGTCGCGTTCCAACAGAGATTGAAAGCTTAAAAACTGCAGCTTTTCTGTCCTCCCTTCAAACTTCCAGTCATGTACTAAAAGTCTTTTTTATTATTATTTTGACACATTCTGACAAGAAGTCTCCGGTTTGGTTACTGTGTGAAGAAGACTGACCAGTCGCAGTCAGAACCAGTAGACCTGAAAACGTCTCGATTTTGATAACCACTCAATTTCTTGACCAATCTCTAATATTGAGAATTTATTACATTTATGTAACATTAATGGGACACTGCCTAACATGACACAGCTTTACTGGTGATTGGGTGGACAAACAGGGTAACTGCAGTGATTTCAGGTCACTCTTGTCTATTAGTTGACTTTCTCAGTAATAAATGTGATTCATTTTTAGCCTTTGTTTAGATTACAACATTCACTTCAAAATCCTGTTAGCTAACTGTAAACCAATTAATTACCAAGTGACTTCATCCTACTTTTTAAAAATGTTAGCACATTCATATGCTAACATGTTTAAGCTAACATTAGCTTTCAGCAAAATAAGACCACTATCTTAGCTGCTGCCTCTTCTCTCTTTTATCTCAATGAATTATAGCATAATTCTGAGTAAGTCTTATAGGGAGGCTCATTTTCTTGTCTTTCTTGTTTAAGGTGATCTAAAAAATTCTTAATGGATAAAAGGCCACTTGCTGTGGAAACTTTACAGAATGGAGGAAAAAAAACCTAAGCTAAAAAAAAAGAAGAAGCATGCAGCACTGACTGGCTCCACTCGTCTCACCCCCACACATTTGACACATGAGTGGGCAGAGCAGCTGGAGATAAGAAGCGGAGGTTCTCAGGTGGAGCGCAGAGACTTGAGCTTTACTTTGGCCCTTACTGTGAGGCCTCGCTGTCAGGCAGAAATAATAAGGCTTTCCCCTTTTACCCTCTGGAGCTTTAAGATCAGCACTACCAGCTGTCAGAGAAGCTGTTATTGCAGAGAAGAACGCCGAACGGCCACTTTACCTTTAAAGGGTGCAGTGGCATGCGAGTGGCAATACACGTGTTTCATTACACAGAAGGCTGATATGAAACAAACACCACTTGGCTCCTAATTGTGTTCAGCAGATAGCCAAGGTGCGTGTCAGGGTGTCGATTTTTATGTTTCATGTCTTTTGTTCTACCTCTTCAGGTGACCAAACTGGGGAATGCCGTGCTCATGGGAATCTGGGCTCTGCATTCTTCTCCAAGGGGAACTATCGTGAAGCATTAACCAACCATCGCAACCAGCTGGTACTGGCCATGAAGTTAAAGGACAGAGAGGTAAGTAGTGGTTGTTGGAGCGACCCTGAAATGGGTAGAGCAGGCCAACTGTCACTGCGGAGGATAATAAATTGAGGCGGACTTTTTCTTTTTTCTTTCCTTGAGTCTCTTATCACATTGAAAGTGCAGGATTGTGCTGTGCCTGGAAATCCTTCTGTTCTCCTGGTTTGGAGGACACGTGAAGGGGAAATATGAAGGACACAGAAAAGCGGCTGCTCTTTGTTACTTCAGGAAAAAAAAATGAGTGTGAAATTGGTGCAGAGCATACACAGAGGGGATGGTGGATGAGAAATAAGAGTTCGAGCAAGAGACTCAGATAATGGGAAGCTTTAGCTGCTGCTATTATTGGTGCTAACTGTTAATGCAGATGTTAATCAGGTGAATACCTGACTGCGTGGCCTTCAAGCATTCACCGTTTTTGAACTGTATTTTGCAGGAAATAATTTGATTTGGAAGGAAGGAAACAATTTGGCCAGCCAGATCCGCTTTTCATCCTGTGCTGCCCTCTTTCTCTGCTTTCTGTCTCTCAGCTCTCTCTGTCTCTCTGCCCGACCTTTGTGGTCATTGTTGTGGGGTGACAGGTGCTTGTTCCTACACAATTCCCGTCACACAAAGAGAAGAATGGCCTCCCGTTTCCCCTTCCTTATCCTTCCTACCAGACTGGCAGGCCTGCTTGTTTTTGTTACTTCATATCGGGAGGCATTTAAGGAGTCAAGTCAAGTGCAGCACAATACACCAGCACGGAACTGACCATTGAGGAATGAGGACAGAGGTGTCTTTGACGTGTCTTGCTTTCAAAGATCACAAGTGTGACTGTGTGGCCAAACTTTGCCTTACAAAGGCATTGATGGCCCTTGAACCTTGTCACGTTTAGTCATGTAAACAGCTACATTTATTAATGTGTCTTGAATGGGGGGTTTAAGTAACAAGCAAACGCGACAAAGTGCATACTGTGCATCTGTTCCAAAAGAAAAATGTATACATTGTTTTGTATAAATAAATCTGAAACTGTGGCATGCATTTATTTTTTATCTCAATACTTTCTAAAACTCCCTTTCACAGCAGGTAACGCTGCAAGTGTTTGGGGGTATGTCTCTACTTGCTTTGCAGATCAAGAGACTGAAAGACTCCACTCTTCCTTGCAAAATAACTCAAGCTTTGTTAAACTGTCTTTGAAGATCAGTTTCAAGTCTGGCTACAAATCAGATTCGCAATGATATTCGTATATTTTTTTTAACCATTAATCTACACAGTTTTATTGTGTAGGTTTAGGGAAGGTGAACATCGACCTTAATCTCAAGGAATCTTCTTGGGTTTCTGTTAAAAAAAACAATCCTTACAACATGATGCTGCCACCACGTTGTTTAGTACTAGTGAGATTTTGAGTTTTAGTTTTCCACCACACATGATTAATTTTGATCTCATCAGACTAAAGTTGTAGCAAACTTTGAAGGGGATTTCTTGTAGTTTTCTCTCTGCAATACCGTCTTTTCTGCTTTCCCCCCATTTTTTCCCTCTCACTTTGTTTATTTACAACTTCTTATTGGTTTATCACAGAAATGCATATAGGATCAATTAAGCTATATTGAGATAAGATATACTATGAAAATGACATAAACCTATAACGGAGATCATTTTATTAGTAAGATTTAGCTCTAAAGTTCATGTTTGTCTTTTGTCTCTTGAAGGGAAACAATAAGTCATGTGTTCCACCTCCATCCACACACAAACTCATTTTCAAAGTAAACTGTTCTCTTGTGAGAACAGCATGATGCCTGGGCCCAGTTGAGGACAATGAACTCCACAAATGGTTGCATCATATACAAAACCTTGTGATTGGCTCTTAACAGCCCACCCTACTTTCCTCCCCGGCTCTCCTCTCGTTCATCCCAAGGCCCCCTAATCAGAATCATATGTGTGTCACACCACCTGGTCTCCTTCAGAACACACTGGAGCCTGGTGCGCAGCTCATTATGGCCAGCCGGGTGTTTTTGTGTTTCTGATGTGGACTTTTTTATCTGGCCTATCTGAAGCTGAGGTCACTTCCTAGGGGCCCTGGGGCAGGATGTTGTTTCTGATGGGATTTCCCATGTGTAGTCTACGGTCGACGAGCTTTGAGAAGGTCCAACGGACTCTTGATGTATAATTTTTTTTTTATTTTTTTAAAAAGCACAGATTCCAGTCTTTTATGAATTATAATGTTGCGTTCAAAATACATCCAAAAACGACTAAACGATTTTTGGTTGTATTTTGGGAAATTTTACAGTAAAGTGATTAAGATGATAAAGTTCCCCAGTAAACCATCCTGGTATGATGCTAGTGATGTAAAACTTTAAATAAGTTTTATTTATAGATTATACAGTTCAAGTATTTGTGTATAAATATCCCTAAATTTATATTTTTTCCTCCAATTTTTATTAAAAAAAAAGGTAATTCAACACGGACGTTATTAAAGCTTCAGATTAGAATTGTATTGCACTTATCAACTCAATTGCTAACATCTGGTCATGTGGTGACATCATTAAATGGAAGCCAGATAAGTCACTGAGGTCAAGTAGCCACATGGTCATTGGTTTAAATATGAAGAGATGGAGGATGGTCCTCATCAGGTCCAAATGGGACTTTTATATAATACAAAAGGTCCAGAACAACTATGAGTCAATAAATGTGTTTTATTACATTTGTTCACAGCCAAGAAGCAAATGGCTGCTTACAACACATTCTTCTTTTTGTACTACTGTAACTTTTGAAATCAAAGCGTGATCAGAAGAGGAATTTTAACTTTCTGACCTTTACGAATGTTGTACATTTCTTTCTGTAGTCCTTCTGTTAGCTCACATTTGTTTTTATTTTCTTCCTTTTTTCCTCTCAATTTACATTTTTAGGAACAAATTTTGCATCATATGGTTAATGTATGAAACTTCAGTACTACACTACAAGATTAACCAACATTTAATGAGACTAATTGAAGCCCTAATTTTTTGTTGGTTATCTGTGAATATTTTTAGTATTTCATATCATGGGCATCAGAGTGCCACAGATTTGGGTGGATTTGCCTCTGTTTTCATTCTGTATCTGAGAATCTCTGGCCTACAGCATACTTTACATTGCCCGTTCCTTTTGTAGATCCACCAAGAGATACTGATGGTACAAATAATACCAAGTAATGTAACTGTCAACCTACAAAAACGCTGCATGTCTGAACTAAAATTGCCTGTTTACGTTGAACGATCAGAGCAAGAAATAGAGCAAGATATCAGATAAGTTGTTCCTTATAAATCAAGCAGCACTCCAGCACTTGTTCTGTCAGATCTTGATTTGTCTCGTGGTAATTGGGACGATTTCTTTGTGCATCTGTACAAAGAAGTCAAACATAGTGTTGAGCGTTTTTCTGTAGATGGCCAGTGGACTTTGTGACACTAATAGATTGTTATAACTCTATCTAGGACACTATAAAGACGAAACGCTCAGAAGAGAAAAAGAAAGAAAGAAAAGCAAACAGAGAAGCAGGCAGAGTGGTAGAGAGGCTCAAACAGAGAGCGCTCTGTCATCCACAATCCTCCTCTGGCAAGCCGAGCCAGTGAGGTCATGGGCTAGCATGAAGTTAGTGTTGTACATTAGACTCACTGACTTCTGGCTATATCTTTTGCAGATTTTCTACAGTCACGTGTACTGCGGCTGTAACATAAACACGGCGGCTTTTTTTTGTAGGTGTGAGACTTTAAAGGCTTTTGTTTTTGTCCCACTTTGAACACCTGGTTTCATATGAGGGATCTGTCAGAAAGTACTTTTTACAAAAACTCTGTAATTGTGACACAAGGTTGTTTAACTAGGGCTTTCCTCTGGGTGCTCTCTTACTCCTTCCTTTTTGTTTGTGACTTTCTTTTTGTTATAATGGTAGGGTTAGATAGAAGGAGGTTACCCCTAATTTAGGGTGAGTTTTTTAGGTGAAACTAAGGTGGGCTGGCAGACGTTCGCACTGTAATTATGTCATGTGTGATTCTAAAAAGATTCTCTAGCAATGACACCCACCAACCTCAAACCCGAGAAAAGAGAAGCTTAAATGCTCTGGAGTTTTGCTTTTGTTCATCTTAACTGTTTTTTTCCCACTGTATATGTTGCTAAGATTTCAGTAAACTTTATCCTTTATTTTGAAATTGATAGCCGTGTATTTTTGGGACAGCATGTTAAGTCGTGAAGGTGTCTCATTCACACTGCAAGAAAGCGAGAGAGAGAGAAAGACTTTCAGTAAGAAACAGGTAGGCTGAATGGATTATAGAAAAGGTGATTTGTTCTTTTTTTCTTTTACATAAGGAGATTGCTTTTTCAGTTGTACAAGCCAAACTGACCTCAAACTAATCTCACTAATCTCTAAGATGCTACAGACAGATTAAAATGTAAACCTCGTACTGTACTTTCCAGACTATTGAGAGCACTTCACTATAAGCCGCACCTACAAATGTTTTTGGAAAATAAAAAAATAAAAAATGGAAACGTACTTATATAAGCCGCTGGTTTCTCCGCTTCTCTCGGTTTTTTGCAGCAGAGGGCAGCATTCTAATAAATCTGTTCGATTTATTAAGGCACAGCCCTCCGTCTCCAACACTGAACCATGGACTCGTTCACGCAGAGTTTACGTGCAGCGGCTCTATTTCCCTCCTGTACCGCCAGATCAATAGTCCTCAACTTAAAAGCTGCATCATACGAGTTTGAAGAAATTTCTCCGTCGTGCTTGCTGCTAGCATGTGCTTGCTCTAAATGAAAATTAGCATTTTCGTCTTTGATTTCCAATTTTGACTTCCAATGATTCACTTCCTGCTAAAGAACCCCCTGGTGGTTGAAGAAAAATTTACAGCAAAGCCGCACAGTTATAAGCTTAGGAAAAAAACACTGATAAATTAGTATTTAGATACTCTTTTCATACCGTCTTTCTTTGTTCTTAGAGAGATATTTGAGTTTAGATAAATAATTGGTATCATTTAAGGGACAAGATATTGGAAATTGGCGCAAAACTCTTGACAGGAAAACGTTTTATTCGAGGTAGGGGATGTTTGGCTTAGCTTCGTGGATCCTTCGAGGATGTAGCTGGTGTGATAAGGCCAATGGCTGAAAGATGAGCCTCTAAATAAGGGGTGAGGTCAGGAGGTAAATGTGGGTGTTCAGTTGTCAGGGGGAGGGTTTGTCAGTGTTTGTCAGCACTCCAGCCGAGTCGGGATCATTAAGGAGTCATTAGTGTATGGATGTGTGCCTCTGGCGAATCTCCTTGGGGTTTTGCTGATTGAGGATGGCAGAGGTGGGTGTGCTGGAGTGTTACTTGGCACCCATGTCTCTCTTCTTTAGCCTCCACTGATTTTGTGATTAGAAAGGAGGTTTTTGGAATGATTAGAGGGGCTAATTTAGCTGAAATGTCTGGTGGGGAGCAGGGGTGTGTGTGGGGCAACAAGAGATAGATGCCCAACCAAATAAAAAGCAGCACATATCTTGCTTAGAGTGCACTTCATAAGGCTGGGTAGTTTGTGAGGGCATTCAGGTGTTTTTATTACTTTTCCAACAGAACCAATATGATCTGTGCCTGCTTCCTCACCTCTTCTGGTGCTAGTTTGAAGAGCAAGAGCTTGCTTTAGTGCGGCAGCTCCAGCAGCATGTCCAGCCCGCTGCGCCTTAATGGCACGCAGGCTTTCCTCGGCCCAGTGGTTCAGAACTGCTCCACAGCAGCCAGCTAAGCCATGAATCATGAGAGATGGACGGCAGGCATCAGCCAATGGGCCATGACCAGAACTGGGAAACAGGGTTTGTGTGTGTGTAAGTGTGTTTTTCTTTTGAGCACACATCTGCGTTCCCATATTCCAGTGTCATGTGAATGTGTCATGTCCGTTTAATGCGCATGTTTGTCTTGGAACGTTCACCTGTGCAAACACATATGGAGGACGTTTTTTTTTTTTTTTTTTCACGAGGAGGTAGGGTTGTAAAACACGAGGAGAAATTTAGAACAGCTTTACAATCTATAGCTGTTTTCTAAGTGCTTCTGAGATTTAAGCTTGTGCAGCTTGCAGTTTAATGATGCACTCGCTTGCGTATACGGACCAAATTCAAGGTTGACAAACAGACATTTCCTCTGTCACTGTGCGTGAATGCATATAAGCATGCTACGTGTGCAATGCTGAGCATTAGCTGCATCCAAGGTGACGCAGCTTTGTGTCTCCCCCAGCAGAGCACTTGGAAGGCTGTCAGAGAGATGAATGGCTGCCGTTATATCGACTACTGCTTTCTGCTGGCTCTTCTCTCTCTCTCTCTCCCTCTCTCTCTCTCTCTCTCTCTCTCTCTCTCTCTCTCTCTCTCTCTCTCTCTCTCTCTCTCTCTCTCTCTCTCTCTCGCTCTCTCTCTCTCTCTCTCTCTCTCTCTCTCTCTCTCTCTCTCTCTCTCTCTCTCTCTCTTCTTCTGCAGCATCCGATGTTCTGTGTCTCTACTATTCCACATCACTTTCCCTTCCTTTGTTATCTCATCTTCCATTTTACCTCCCCCACACTCCATTTATACTTTGCGTTTAATTTCATTTTCTTTATTTGTACTTTTGAATACTTTTTATTTTGACTTTAATTTTGATAAAATGGCCATGCCTAAACGTTTTGGTATAGATATTCCTTAGTAAAACAGACACGAACCATGTTTGAATGGTTATTTGCTTTTACTTCTTGAATTGATATCGACTCCAAAAAGTCAATCTATTTGACTCCTGGATGTCTGATTATGGATGTCGATGAACACACAGCTTCTAGTGATGCTTTATATTACAACAGATGCATCAATCAGAACTTTGGGACAAACTTGATATCAGTTTACCTTTAAATAGATTTTGGAAGTTTCTTTACGACTCTACAATACAGAACAATTCTTAGGAAGGTAAATATTCAGCCTTGTGATTGTTTGATTTAAGTTACACTCTCTTCTGCCCTGAATGAACAAAAGATGTATTTAAATATGTCATAAAAAATAGTTTTGCTTTAAAAAGTGTTATTTTCAACACCTAAGTCCCACTAAAAATGACTAACTTCAACTCTGAAGAGAGCTGTTTGTAGCAGACCCTGGTAAACGTACTGTGATGCATCGAGTTTACAATTCAGTCACAATTTACTGCTGATAAAGCTGAAAATAGATTCTGGTAACAAGCCAATTTCTCTGTGCACCTTTAACTGAATGCTGTAGCGGCTGTATTTACTAGATCCCTAGAAAATAAGATAATTTATTTTGAATATTACCTCTATTCTGCCTTTTTCACATTTGCTGCCCAAATGAATAGCACCATCCTGAGTTAGATTAGATAAATAAGTCACATGGTCTGTCTACATGAGATTCCCTTCCTGTCTGATCTGTTTTGATGTCCTATATGATTAGAAATGTCAGCCAGGGCATATTTAGATTGTGTTCATCAAAGGTCTGCACTTCCTTGAGGTTTTCATTGCACCGCAGGGAAATTCTAATCACTTCGAAAATCAAATGTTCAATCATTAATCTTGGCAGAAAGATTTGATGTCAATTGGAGAGAAGTTTGAAGTCAGAATGTGCCAACCTATCTTCTCTAGATAATAGGTATGAGATAAGAGATGGAGCCAGCCAGTGGAACGTTACTTCACAAGCTTTGATTGAAGGGAATTACATGTGAAGCTCCCAAAGTACTCGAGCCGCCATTCACCAATATTTCACACCACCTTTTACAGTTATTGGTATCCCTGGGAAAATGTTTAAAAGCTTTAAAATTACTTTATTGATGTGGCACATTCTGAAAATTTTAGAAAATGTATTCAGTCAGATTTTCAGTTTTGTGGTATTTTGCTTTTCTATTTAAATGTTCTAGATTTCTAGAAGAATTTGATTCCATGCACTCCAACAATGTTTCCCTGGTGCTTTGTAAAAGAAACTGGCCCAGATGTTCTACTGTACTTAACTGTGAAATACCATTTGAACATTTTGAACTTTTCAGTGTTTATCCCTGAAAAGCTAAAATAGGTCCAACATGCCCCCCCAAAAAAACAATCCCATTGAAAGTTCCAGTGGAGTGAAGCACCACCTAATCTTATTTCTTGTTGGCATTTAGTGGTTGTTATGGAGATCACGAGACAACTCCTCTCTCTGGGTCTTTAATGGTGATCTTTGGGGATTTTGATTTCCTTCTTTACCATAATCGTCCTTGACAGTCTGATCTTAAAAATATTTCTTGTTACCAGTAATGTTGCAAAAATGTCTTAATGTTGGAATTTTTCTAACATTTTCATTGAGGTTACGCTACAGCGACTAATTTATTTAAATTTTTTCCTCACTAAATCTTTATCAGAGGTGCCAATTATTGTGGATAACATCGTTTTTTTCCTGTTGTTCTCATGGAGAGCTTGGAAGTGTTCCACAGAGGCAGGATAATGTGTTTGTTAGGTCCGCTTGATTAATTTGTTATCTGATCTCATCAGCGTAATCCGTATTACAGAGATGGTGAGTCATTTTCATGTAAATTTTGATCTCTGCTAGAGGGCCAGACTAAGTGTTAGTCACCACTGAGCAAAGAAATAAAAAATAAAATCAGAGACCACACTTGGGGCAGACCTCCTGGTTAAATCTGTCACTGCCTGCTCCTCCTCCTCCCCCCCCCCATCCAAGCTGAGTCCAGTCCAGCCCTTGATCAGACTGGCCACAGAGCCATTTAAAGCTCTGGAACTGCATCCCTTTCGCTTGCCCGATCGATCGCTGAGCTGTCAGCAAGACGAATGGAGGCTTTAGGAAGTCCATTTTAATGAAGGAGAAGTAAAGAAACGTAGTTGGGAAAAATGGGAGCAGAAGGAGAGGGGAATGTCCACTGGAAGCAGTTATGAAGGAAGGAGAAGGGGGGGGGGGATTATATGTGTGCTTGTGTTTAGTGAACGTGCGTGTGTGCTTTTTAAAATTATATCTACTGTGTAATACTGTCCAAAGGTTGGAGAAAGGCTTGATTTTTAGCTACAATAAGACCTTACTTCTAACCCAGCAGTGTGAAATGGCTCCTTAGTACCAGTAAGATGAAAAGCAGGACAAAACACAGAAACCTATATTAAGTGGGCTGAGGGGATTTCATCTGGCCGGCAAAACAAAACCACATCAACTCCACTGGCTCATGAATCATGTCAGCAGCTCTGTAGTAAAAAGAGATTGTTGTGACAAGGGAAAGGCTGCCAGTTCAAGGCATCTCCCCGCACAGCTGCCCTCATCTCGCATACTAGCTTACACCAACAGATTCGGGGTACATTTGCATTGAAAGAATATCCTGTGGAGCGGGTATTTGTTTGTTTTTTAACCTGTTTAGTTTACATTCTGACGTGGTACTCTTTGCCTTGCATCAATATGTAGAAAAGACTGCATGTTAATTGGTGATTAGGGCTGGAGGTCAGAGGTCAGGCGGAGCAAGTGATGAGGACCAGCGATCATTCTCCCGTCCACCAGGCAGAGGTCCAACCAAACTTACTGAAACAATCAGGGTCCTGAATTAGTTTAGTACACCTGAGGGAAATGATTATTGATTCTTGCATATGGGGATATATCTTCTTATAGATATCCAAAGCTGTTGGTATTTCGGAATAACTACTGACATCCCAAGCAGGTAAAGGTTTAAGGATTTGAGATATTGTAGAAAAGTTAGGATTCACTAATATCTCGACTCCACTCCTAATTATTTTATCAATGTAAAGTCACTTGATTCTTTACATTACTTATGGCACTGCAGTGACAAGTTTAAATTAAAGCTAAATGTTAACCTTTGTTTTCCTTAACACAGTCTTGACAGTAAGAAATAACAAACAGCCTTCACACAGTTTGTAAAGCAGATAACTATGATGATCTTTACTGACACACAAAAACATTTAACAAACACAGTTTATGAATGATGTGTAGTATTTTACTGCAGAATTTGGCTGATGTTGTTTTAAGGTGGTTTGTTTTCTCAACAAAATAAAAAAAAAACTATTCTAACAATTGTATGTGGAATCATGGATGTGCAGCTGCTAATAGGCAACACAGGAACCAGGATTGAGATTTACTGAGGGTGAAGGTGGTGACTTTTTTTCTCAAAAACAGATTTTTTCTTTATGTTTGAATTTCAGCTTGTCACAAATCCTCCTTTACAACGGTGATGAATTACAGGCAATCCAAACTTGCCACAGATCGCTTCTAAATGTTTGAGCATGAGATGCAAGTTTATTTCTCGCCGAGCTATTGCCTGTCAGACAACATTTCTCTTGAATTCCTCCTCCTCACTGGTAGAAATGGGCTTATAAATCATCGTCTGCTGAAATCAAATAGGAGCAGCAGATTTTTCCATCATTTCTTTTACATTGTGTGAAGCACTGATGCTCCCCTTTCAGTGTCCCCTACATAACATCATCACTCTTCACAACTTTTAGCTTCTTACCTTCATTTTCAATTATTTCTTAACTCTGAATTACACGCAACTGAGAAGGAACCGTTGTAAAATTTATTACACCTGCCCTTCAGGAAAAAGTAAGCCAGACATTATCTAATGGATAAGTGGGGTTATGTGTTTATAATTCTTGTTAGATGTAATGGTAAATATGTGAAAAGTTGGCTGCATGTCCGGACACCTCGTACAGTGGAGGAAAGAAAGAAGTGTGTGCTTTTATGTTCTCTTGTTGGAATATAGTTTTTCCTTTCATCTTGTTCTAAAAGAGGTTACATTAAGCAGCGACGTCCCGACCCTTCCGTGCTTTACTGCTCAAGATAAAAAAAAGCAAAGTCAAAGACAGGGATCAAATGAGCCGTCAGCACTCAACCATCTGTGAGGTGCAGGAAAGCTTGTCCTTACAGATAAGCTGGAATTCAGATGGTACGGCGAGTGTTTTGGAAAAGTTTTTTCTTTTTTTATTACAAGGTAACATGAAGTCTCCCATGAAGGGAGAGGTCATCATAGCACCGAGTATTCAGTGTTTGCTTTATATATAACTTATGCACACTTTAGGATGGAGACTACATTTTTGCAGAGTGAAGAAATGGTTTTTGCCAAAAATGGAGATTACAGCTCCTTGGTGTAGCTCAGCTCAGGCCTCCTAGCTGCTCCTGTACACTGAGATTTTCTCCCTTTCTCACTTGATCTCAGCTCTGCCCCCTCCCCTCCTTCCCTCTCATCTGTAGCTTTTGTCCACTGTTACAGCAGTGTCAGCATTCTTGTCCTTGTGGCACAGTATCCAGACGTTCCCCGGTCTTTCTTGGATGGACGCCCCGTGTCTGTGTGAAGGAGGTGGAATGTTTCTTTGTGCACAGCGCTAGGAGAAAGCAATAAAATGGAGAGAAATACGAGGCCCCAAGTGAGTGAAATGAAAGCACTCGATCTTAGGAGGGACGGAGGCCTGCGGGTTCTGCCTATACTTGACCTTCCAGCACACACTATGCTCTCTAAATAACTGTCAAGACCGACTGGCTACACTTCAGCCTCAGAAAAAAAAAACAAAAAAACTTCAATTTGCTGTCTGAAACATAGAAAGAGACCAAGTGAAGTCAGTGTTATAAAATATTTAGCACAGGGCCCAAAGCTAAACAGTGCACTCATACATTTCATTGTAGCCCTACTCATTTTGGACTTTAGCTGCTGTTTTAGGTGCTTGGCAGCAGATTTATTTGTACCCAGTGGCTTTGGGCTTGTGGCAAGACTCAGGTCTTTCTCTTGAGGTACCATGCACACAAATATACACAAGTCCCATAAAGGGAAAGAATGCCATTTAGCAATTGTATATCAGTTTTACCAGCTAATATGTTACTGTGTGTTACCAAGGGGAATAATCTTTAACTGTTATAAAAATATGCCAAAATTTGCAGCCTAGGAAAACTGGGGTAGTTTCTGTTGTGTTGCAACAAGAAGATCCTTGGTTCAAATCTTAGCCCCATGCATGTGTGAGTTCCTTCCTACAGTTTAAAGACATGCATGGTAAATTAGTTGGTCTCTTTAATTGTCCATTTACTGTCCAAAGGTTGTTTGTGCGTGTGTGTGTGTGTGTGTGTGTATTTGCATTTATGGCTGTCCTGTATGCCTCTCTGCTGCTCTGTGACGGTCTGGTTATCTGTCCAGGGTTTACCCTGCACTGATTGGTGGAGATATCCCACAGTCCAGCCCCTCTGTCATCCAACTTTTCATGCTACATTCCCACTTGTTTCAGTTTTTTTTTTTAACTATACATAAGCATAGGTTTGGGTGAGTAATTATTTTCTTGAAGCCATTTTCTGACTTTTAGCAATGAACACTCATATATAATGTTTATTATTCTCCCATTATGGGATTTGGTGTAAAGGGACATCTTTGTCAAAGTTTATCAAAACAGTTTTTCGTTTCAGCTATTCAGTTGAAAAAGGGAAACTCTTGGATTTACTATACTGTGGTATATTTAGTCAAGCATTTCTGTAACGTTTAACAACAAATGTGTAACCGACATTTTAATTTCTCAAAATCTCAAAAAGGTTTGAGAGCAGTGCTCTCAAACTGCCTTTCTCCCGCAAGTTTTAGATGTGTCTCTTGTCCTACACACTTGAGGTAAGTGGCAAAACTGCCTTTCTAGCATGCAGTTGAGCTCTGCTAATGAACCAATAATGGAGCCAGGTGTGCTGAAGCAGAGAATTGTCTAAGGGCTTCAGGGCACTGGCTCTTGAGGACTGGAGTTTGAGACCACTGCCTTAAATGGTCTTTCAGGCTGGTGGTGTAGGCCACACAATCCTATATGCAAACCTGCTGACTTTACAGTTGTCATTTAACAAGGCAAAAAGGCTTGAAGAAGCCAAATAGGCCTTCAGAAGAAGAAACTGGCAATGAAAGGAGAAACTGGCATTGCCGAAGAAACTAGCATTAATGGAAAGTTGAATAAAAGAAAAACTTGACATAAAGAGGTGCAAAAGCAACAGGCACAATATTGACAGCCTTGAAAGGAAAGTAATTTAATAGAATTTTATATGAAATTGCATTTTACTAAATAAATGTTATCAAGGAAAAAGTAGCCAGCCATCTCAAATGATAAAAATGTTAATTATCCTTTTATTAGAAAAGTGCTACCCACCTGTTAAAAACAGAAGAAAATTGTGCATGGTATCAGTCAAAGGTGGCTGGGATAAAGAAACATTTTGTCAGCTGAACAGTGATGTGACACGTTTCAGATCTCTTACCGACTTAATTAAACTGAAAATCTCAACTCTGGGTTGTAGCAAAAAAAAAGAAAAAAAAAATAGAGAACATATTGTTTCCACAATTAACTGCAGAAGTGACTCTTAGATTTTTTTAATTCCTTGCAAATTGGCCATAATTGGTGCGCATTGTGATTGCTATCAGACCTGCTTTTACAGGCTGCACACAGCTGCTCATGTCGCTATGATTGTGGAGATGAAGAGGCCATCACGCACATGCGTGAGTGTGCTGCAGACGTACTAAGCAGGACATCTGTGAATAAGTGCATAGGCACGTTTTTGACTTCATCGCCATTCAGAGAGGCTTAGCGTGATTAGAGCAGTGTGATCCTCTGAAGAGTTAATGATGAGAGAAGCAGCAGCTCCACAGAGGCCAATCACGCAGCAGCCTCCAACTGTGCGCAGAGGCTTATCTTGCTCGATGTGTTGTGTGTCTGTCTGACCGAGGACATGCAGCTGTGTGTGCACAGCCAGCTTGTTAATGCGTGGGAACATATATGAGGGGGTTTCAGCTATCATTTCTCACGTGATAATGCTTATTATTCACTGTACGCCATTCAAACACGCATGATTTCTCTGTCTGGATGTTTGGCATTTGGGGGGGCGGGGGTTATGGGTATGCAAAGCAGAATCCATAATCATATAGCTTCATTATGCGGCTGTCAGACCGATCCAGCTCTAGCACAGGAGAGACTCTTGGTTCCTCTGGGTCTCGTTCAGGGCTGCCCACCACACCAAATATGGCCGCTGGCGTTTTCCCCCTTCCCCGCTCTCCGTGGAACTGACTGACAGGCTTAATGACACTGTCGAGGCTGCAGCATGTCTTCAACTCATTTTCGGATGTGATTGAAGTACGCAGTGGGTAGCTTTTCATCAGTGTTGAGCAGACAAAAGGGACCTTTTCATTGTTGTCTCTGTATGTGTGTGTTCAGTTTGGGTGTTTGCACATCTCTGCCTGCAGCCCAGAACAAATGCACAGGAGAAAAATTACTCCATGCTTGTTATTAGGGCTGAGCGAGAATCTCCCGGAGATGATAAGTTTTGCAAGGACCTGTCTCATGAGTGCAATCTGCGTCTTTATTGCAAGCCACATATACAGACCTTGTGCTTTGTCAGACAAAATTAACAGTACACAATTAACATTTTATGTTTGGGTCAGTGGGTCATTAAACCAGGTTACTTGTGTTTAGTTCACAGAATGTACAAGATGTTTAACAGACACAAACATAAACTAAAGATCATTTGTTCCAGCCCAATATTGAATAAATTAATGATAGAATATAAGAGCTCTGAAGAAGCCATCTTTATGAAAGGGGCCTGGAAACTATGTCTTTCAAGGGACAACAATTCTCACCTTCTCTGGGAAAGTTTACTACAAAGTAAAGTGGGAAGGTGTCTCTGATGATTGAAAAACCCCAAATACAAGAAGAGCAGTTTTGCTTTTGTTTTGGTCTTGGAACAGCAGTCCAGATTTTTACCTCCATGGAACTGCTGAGGGAGTCAAGGGTGTGTGGTTGTTCAGTCCACATATGCTCTGGGGATTTAGAGAAAGCCATGTCCCCCGAGGCATTTTCTGGGGGCCCAGAGGTGCAGCAGGATAGGAGAAGAGATGGTTTTATTCAAACAGCCATAGTGAAAGTTGTGTTTACATCCTCGGCACAAGTCGAGTTGTGGAAAGTAGGGCATCTGGTTTGGGGACCATGGGGCTTCATTTTTGCTTTTTGCAAATAACGGTTATGTTGGCATCTTAAGCCATGACCATCAGCAGGTGGTAAAGCAGTTTGCAACATTGTGTAACGCAGCCAGAATTAGCCTCACCTCTTATATGTCTGAGTAAAGGGTTTCCAATTAGTGAAAAGGCAAATTTTCCCCCATGGGTTTGGGGTCAGAGTACAACTTGTATCTTGGTGTCTTCTTCAGCAGTTATGTTATAATATTGTAGCTCACCTTCATCAGTGTTTGAATGTGTATGTGAATGTTTGAATGTAGTGTGTAGGGTTTTGGGGTCTTCTGGACTAGATAAAGCGCTGTACAAGTACAATCCATTTACCATTTTTAGTTCAGGAGATAATTAGAGCGATTAATGGGTGGGTTGGGGACTTTTCTCCTCTGTGCTAGGCTGCTTTGCTACCTAGGTGTGGGCATGGTCTGGGGCAATAGGGCAGTAGTTTCCAAACTTTTTCTCCTCCCCCCCAGAGGTTTCCAAACATTTCCTGGGCCCCCCCCCTATGGATTACAAATCTCTGTCTGGTTGAACTGTCTAGTGTGAGGGGGAGGGGGAGATCGACTTTTTGGGGGGCAAAATGAATGTAGGTAGCTGGACATAGACAACAACATCGGTAGCCTACAGGCTACTTGTTAAGCTTAAGGTGATGTATTGATATTACCTAGTGATCCTTTAGCTAACATTACCTGCATCCAACAGCTTTGCTCAACTCAGTCGGTTAGTTTGGGGGAAAAACTGTGAAAAGTTTTTTGCGTTTTGCTGGGTTGCTGCCTTGATTCTAACACACCTGTGTAGCTCTACAGCAGCAGCAGGTCTCCTTCACTGTAAACCCAGTGCTAGTGTCATAGCGCTCATGTTGCGTTTAAAGGCGGCTCGGAAAAATAGGTTACCACATGTTAACAACGGATTAGCAGTTTTAACTGCTGATAAAACAGAGGACACAGATATGGGAAGTGTGGAAGCCCCTACTGTATCAAATTGACATAGGAATAACAGAGAGTTGGCCATTCTAAGTTAAAAACCGAGCGCATACAGCATTCATGTTTTGTTTTGTTTTTTCATCCGGACGCCTTCCCACGCACCCCTTCAATGGCAGTACCTCCCTGCCCCCCAGGGGACGGGCCCCACAGTTTAGGACAGTCCGTACAGTTGATGGTTCCACAAGCACAGACTTCTATTCCAACTATGTGACTTCTCTACTTTAATGCCAGACACAGTCTTGACTTAATAAAGTCAATGAAGCAGTCGTGATTCCATATTAAGATATCCTTCTTATAGAGCAAAACTTTCCTGGCAAATGTAGGCAACCAGTTTCTCCAGAAGGTATGGCTGACATGCCAAAATGGAACAAATAAAAAGAAAGGCTCCATTGTTGCTTCTTCACTGCAGTTTGACTTAATCAAATAAATAGACTAAATAAACCCCTTTCTTTGAAGCCACCCTGGTGTTTTATAGTCATTCTTTGAGTTAGTCAAGTTAAAATGTAATTACATTAATGCTTATGTTACTTTTCTGAGTTGGGTATTGTGCGAGAGTCGAAGACCCCTTTCCCACCCGCTCCCCCCAAACCCCCACCCTCTCCACTTGCAGCAAGCGTCTTTTAGTTTCAGCTTGTCACCAGAGGGGGGACTTCAGCGAGGCCAAGTATTCCTCCTACGTTGGCATATTCCCCTCTGTTACATTGCGTGACCTGAACACAACATGCATTCCAGCAAAATCAGGCCTTAAAATTCCAACTCAGTCCCTGCAGAGTTTTTGGTAAACATTTTTCTCTCCCCACTATGCGTCTCTTTCCAGCTCTCTCTCTTCATTCCACTGAACTCGCCTTCCCCTTAAAAGTTCCTCCAACCTATCTTTCTTCATTAAGATTGGTTTTCCCTAGTACCCCCCCATCCTGCTTCTGGTTATGTAGCAAAGGAAGAGAGGTGCGCTTACTTCTTTTTTGTTGTTTGTTTGTATGGAGGATGGGTTGGAGATGCCGAAATCAGAGCTCACAGCAAATGCACGGCTCTGGTGGCACGATTGAGATGCCAACTTAATTTGTGGCTGAAGGGCCGTAACAAAAGCCAATCACTCGTCCACCTTTTCCGCTATTCTGCCAGAGGCGAGAGATACAATCAGGGCCCCTGCTAGCAACTATTTACCCTCTCTGTCAATCAGAGTCTTGAGGCATGTGCTCACAGCTGGAGGCGTTACTGGCAGGTGGCCTTGGATTTCTCCCTGACAACAGGCCGTCAAAGAGAACAATTATTTCAAGATCATTTCTTCCTCCCACATCAGCACCACAAGCCGGCATGTCCTTGCGATCCTCTTCTTTGCTGTCTATCTGTTTTGTAAAGGCCCGTAATACCTGGAAATCTACTGCATTAGTAGATCTCTGTTGTGTTGTCCTGGGAAATTTTTGATTTAGGGAAACTAATTGGGTTATTTGCGATTCGGTCCCTCTGCCTCAGCAGACAAAGGAACTCTGTTACTCAAGGAGACAGATGTGTGTCACAGGGGGACGAGGGGAATGTTCCTGGGATTTTTTTCCATCTTGTCGCGCACACAGAGAGCTTAGCATTGTCTTAAATGTGTGTTTCAGCGGGACGCACTGTGGTCACTCATGTTATTTGAGGATGTGTGCTCATGTGTCCATAATGTGTTTTTAAATGTTTTATACGGGCTACTGCTAAAATCCTCCTGCTAGTCTTTATCAGGCAAAGCAGCTCTGTCCACCTGCAGTTAAATCGTACTGTAAAGCCCATCAGCACCAACTGCATGGGGTTAGTGAAAGAGCAACAGTCTAAGGAGCAGTAAGGTGTGTTGGAAGAAAAAAGCTCCCGTGTTTCGATCCCACTAAGAGCTGGTGCTGTGTTGTGCAGGCCCAAGCAGCTTCCCTCACCAGGCTTGTAATTACATTTTGGGAATAGAGGCACAGAGGGAGGAAGGAAGGGATTTAAATGGTTGTTATGGTGGACTGGAGGAGGAACAGGGCCCTTTTACTCGCTCAGCTGTGTGTCACCTCTGATTTATTTGCACCACACTGCTGAGCATAATGACGAGACTCATCTTTAAGGTGTGATGTAGCAAGCTAAATTAACTTACAGTTTGCTTTAATGTGCACAAGGCTTTCAGCAGCTGTCAGTAGGTCTTTTTCAAGATGGGAATTTAATTTAGGAAAATATGGAACTGGAGATACCAAAGCTCAGGTATCCCATGTCTCCCAATAAGAGGTACAGATGTGGACTACAGTGACGTAACTTTGAATTATGTAATGCTTGAGTCACACATTTTATGTCTCGACTTGGGAAAAAAATTCACAAAAGGCTTTTGACTTGCACTTTGGACTTAGACATCAATAAGTTGTGACTTTACTTGGAATTGAGTTGTTTGACTTGATCTCTAACACTAAATAAAATATGCATTACAATGGAACCTTGCCTGGGGCATAATGTCGCCCGCTGCACACCTCTGGTCATCTGGCAATATATGTTCCTACTTTTGCTGCAACATTCACACTCCATCTACTGTGCTGTTTATCTGCTCTTTTTTGCATTGTACAGAGTTAGCAGTAAAAGTCTGCACAATGACGTTAAACGTTTTAGTAACAATTTATATGCAGTCAAGAGGAAGTGATTTAGAACCAATTTGTTCAGGGTAATTAAAAGTTACTAGCCAACAAAATAACACACTATGTTACATCAGCATTATATGGTCTATTCAAGTGTTGTGATGGTGTCCCACTTCAATAATAAATATATTTTAAGTTGCAACATATAATTTGTCCTGAAACCAGAGTTTCTATAGGACTGCCTT
This sequence comes from Micropoecilia bifurca, assembly GCA_903067075.1. Classification (NCBI taxonomy): domain Eukaryota; kingdom Metazoa; phylum Chordata; class Actinopteri; order Cyprinodontiformes; family Poeciliidae; genus Micropoecilia; species Micropoecilia bifurca. The sequence goes on from CAEGAF010115640.1 coordinate 47,442, forward strand.
AAAATGCTGCCTAAGCACAGTGTTGTAAGAATGTGCACTTAAAGTGCACAAAGCTTTATTATTTAAACAAGATATATCAGATGTCGCCCAGGCAACTGCAGTATTCATTAAACTTGCATCTTACTCAAACTGACATGTTCTGAGCTAAAACTTGCATGTTGTAGCTTATTTTGTTTGACTTCTTGAGTCTTGACATATTTCCATTCAGGTTACAGTTAATTTTGTGTGGCTAAATGTTCTTCATCTGTACAACAGCATATAAGGGCTAAGAAAATTTAAGAAATAAAATTGTGAGAATAAAGTGATTAAATTACAAGAATAAAGTCAAAAATATTATCTGAATGAACTTGTACAAGAATTAAGTCATATTATCACTTTATTCTCGTTATTTTGTCTTCATTCTTACATTTTGTTTTTACTTTATTCTCATAATTCTATTTTCTTTCTTAGTATGGCCTTAAAAGATGGTGGTTTTCTTTACACATTGTAAAATTTAATGACTTGTGTCTGAGTTTCTCTCCTCCACACCCACAAATATATGAGGTAACATTACACTGACGCACCAAGAAGCTGAAACAGACTATTAGTCTTGCTACTGTCAGTATTGTGATAAAACATTTACAGCAAAGCCACATTCAACAGTTCAGCACAAGAGTCTCACATGAACATAAATGTGAATTTTCAAATGCTGGACATGGAAGTGGTGCCGTTTGGCTTGGCAACTCTTACTACGGATGCACCTGGCACACGCAGTACAGCAATAACACAGATTGAGAGCTAAGTTTAGACAGGAACGTTGAGACCTTGTTCTCCATAAGTCATTTATAGCTAGCTCTACAATATTTTAGGTTGAATTGGGACATTTCTTCTGATGCTTAATGATGTTCGCAGGAACATCATTAAGAAAGAAGGAGCAATTATCTTTAAACTTAAAGATGACTTTTAGATGAGCTGAAGTTAGAAAGATGAGTTTAAGCATCTTTTACAACTCATTTGTTTAGTTTAGGTTTTGTTCTGTTTATTTGTTTTTGTTTTGTTTTCACATGAAGAGTTGGCATTTGACGGGTGAGATTAAAAAACAGTTAGAGACAAGACCATGTCATACAAGACAGGGTTATGATAAGACCTCAAATCTGTGGTATCTGCTATTAAAGGGTAAAAACCATCTGCGTTGTTCATTTGTCATGCAAGAAATGACATCATCTGCAAACCTAAAAGCCTACTAGCTGGTAAGGTTTAGCTTCCAGCTCTTAATTTGCTTGGCTGAGCATTTAGTGTACAGTTGGTTTCTCAGATTGTATCTGTGAGCAGCAGCTGCTTTCTGGTGCAGGAAACAGGTGTTATGAAAGGAGTGTTAAAAGCTGAAAAGCTTTGTCTACCAGTGTGTGTAATGTCTTTCATGCAGACACTCAATCCTCTAATCAGCACGAGTTTAAGCATCTTTATAGAAATTGGATGAAACATTTTCTCACGCAAAGCACAACAGCTGTCTTGAATTTCTATAAAGCTTAATTTAACTCATAAAGCAATACTCCAACAAAAAGGTTCTCTGTTCTGGAACATCAGCAAGTTCATCATGTTAACCAGTAAGGTTTTTTTCACTGGCTTTGACTTGAGAAGGCCTGGGAAGGTGGGAGTTTTTTTTTTTGTCAGCATATTTTGATTGACTTTGGGAAGATAAAACAGAATGCATGCATACATAATTGTAGGAAAGTAGGAGTTCAATAAGACATCTTCACTTTGTGCCTCTGGGTTATGGAAAACTACAGCTTTCTTATAAATAAAAAAATAAAACTTCAGATGATAATGTTAAGTCCTTAGAGGTATTTTAGAAAACATCAGTGAATAAATAGCATCACAAAGAACAAGGAACACAGCAGACAGGCCAGGGATAAAGATGTAAAGTTTACTGCACAGTTAGTTATAAACATCTCACCAAGAGCTGGTCGAAGCTTAATTGAGAAAAAAAAAAAGAAGACAAAAACACCTAATCGACTCAACCAACATATTAAATAGAGAAGTCGAAATAAAAAATACAGGCAGCTTAACAAGCAGACGACCTTAAAAAGCCAACATAACAAATTTCTCTTTTTCAAGAGGAATCGAATAGTTTATCTAGACTCTGCAGTGCGTTCATCAAATAACATGCTGTTTCAGAGTCTAGTGACCGTCACTGCAAGAGCCAGAATCCTTTTATTCTTTGAACCTAAGCTGCACTAAAGGCATCAGGGTAGATCATCTTAGTGGTCTTTTGGGGATAAAATGCTCCAGCAATTTAGTTAAACAAATTGCTGCCAAACTGTTTAATACCTTGGAAGTAAAAGTATTTAAAAATCAATGCAAAAAACATGCAGGCAGCCGGTGAAAATTAGCAATAGCTGGGGTGATGTGATCATGCCTTCAGATACATGTTAGCAAACACGCTGCAGTAGTTTGGCCCAACTTTAAATGACGAAGAGACGTAAAGATAATACGTAAAGATAATTGCAGGATTGCCCAATATAGAGGTGATTAAAGCAAGAGGAGTTTTTCAAGGTCCTATGACTGAAGAACTGAAGAAAATGTTTTGCTTTACCAACATTTGCTTAACCTGAACTGACAGGTGGGGCAAAGAGATCATTGTTCAGAGAAACAGCCATCAGGCTCTTAACGCATAACTCTGGATGATCTGCAACTGTTTATTGTCAGAATAATGGATGCTTAGATTTGAACTCTACAAATATGACTTAAGATATCCTTTCTGCACAGGATAAAAAAAACATGTTGTGGTTAAAAAAAAAGATTTAAAGTCAACTTTTAGGCCAATAAGCAAACAGTAAAGTTGGCAAAAAATGACACCCTACATCACCCTCAACACTTATAACTGTGAGAAATTGTGGTTGCGGCGTCATATTGTGGGGAAACATTGCATTTCAGCAAGGACAGGTCAGAGTTGATAGGAAGATGGATGAAGGTAAACGTAAGGAAAACCTGAGGCTGAAAACGAATTGAAACTGGGGACAAAGGTTTACATTGCAGCGGGGAAACTATACTAGACACACACAACGCTTATCAATGCGGGGTCACAGGGCGGACATTGTGGGCTTGCTGCCAGTCCATCACAGTGCAACCCAGAGACATCACTCAATTTAGTGGAACCCGTCAACCAACATTTATGCTTTTAGACTTTAGCAGAAAGCTGGAGTACCTGGAGAGTCTCCCATGCCTGTACTGGGAGAACTCAATGCAGAAAATTCCAGCCAAAGACTTTAAAAAACAAAACAGGACTTTACCAGGCAACAGTACCTACACTTCTTAGGTTCAGCAGGGAAGCTTAATCACATTAATTATCAACACTTGTGTTTTACATCTGACAAAAATACGAAAAGCTGATTTTAAAAATTTGCTTTTATGACTCACTTTTTCATACCACAAAGTATCATAAATATAAAGTAAAAAAAAAAAGAATTCCATTTTCCTTTCTTTTCACAGAATTCTGGTGTAGTCTAAACCCATTAGGCACGAGTGGCTCACTGGTTCAGACAGGGGGGGAGGAAGGGGGGTGGGGCAGAGGCCCTGTCACCTTTCTTGGCGAAAACCGTGACGCCCAGAGAGCCAGGACACTTGGTTGTCACTCTTCATTTCATTCATTGTGTCGGGCTGCTCCAAGCAACAACTCTGGCCAGCTCATATCGATCCAGGTCCTCAGACCTTAACCTGTGTGTTCTTTAATCTCTCCTGCCCTCCCCCTTTTTGTGTACCATTAAAAAGATGGAACTCTGTCTGTCAGGCCTGATTTGTCCAGCTGCGCGCCCTGACAGGTACTCTGCCTTCCACCTTTCAGCTCGCAGCGCGCCTCTTAATAACCTCAGATGGTTGCGTCCTTGGATTGACTGCTGGGCGCCCTGCTGAACGCTCTCTGACGGACACACTGGCCTAAGAGCTTGCACTATATTTGGCAGTTTGTCCTCAGACCCAGCGGGAAACAATGATAACAGCTAATTAGATTTTAATGGAAGCACTTTAAAAATGATCATCGGTCGTTCCATCTATCTCCTTTGCATCTCTGCGTCGCACCTGTATTAGTGGAGTGGTGTCATTATGCTAAAGACGGAGGTATCCTCTTTACCCCTCGCCTGAGGCTTTGCAAAGTGGCGAATGTTGATGTACGCCTCGCTCCCACATCTCAAATGACTTTGAAACACCAATGTGATTTCCCTTTCTGTCACAGCAAAGCCTCTCCAGAATTGATTCCTTACACCAGCAGGCATCACACAGTTTTTTTTTTCTTTTTTTCCTCTTGTGGAGATTTGACTTTAGTAAAGAAACAAACAGCAGCGCCGTATATAACCCTTCGAGGCCCCGCTCTGATTTGGAGTGCATTAAGATTCATTCACTGTGCCACACATTCCCTTGCGTGTTACCTCTTCAATTTCCTGCTCGCACAGACCTTAGATTCACGTGTTTGTATCAGATGGCAGCAGAGCTGTTTTTGCATTTGAACAATGCTGACATCCTGTCACAGGGGACGGCCACTCCAAGACAGGCGCTACAGGGAAGCCCGGTCGCTCCGCCTTGCTCCCCTTTGCTTTCCTGTCTTACCATTAGGCCAGTTCTGTAAACAGTGTTTTGTCTGGCACATTGCAGGAGAGGGAGGCAGCTTGAAATATCAAACCCCCCACAGCCACGTAAAGGGAACAGTCAAATATTCCACTAATGCCAGAGGAGACTGTCAGGTTACATTTTTCTCTCTGCCTCTGGTGTGTCTTCCCCTCTCCCTTGTTGCTTGTTTACAGCCAACTCAGAATATATGCTCAACAAAATGACATAGGCAACGCAATTATTGCCGGACGATGTATGTTCTTCGTGCACGAATCCAAGCAGTAAAAAGAAGCTACGCACACGTGGGCACAATCCAGGGAATATATGTGGCATAATTTTGTGTTTCTGTCAGCGGCTCTTTACCTCTATGGATTCTGTTGCTCTGATATAATGAGGGGAAAAAATCCACTATTTGTTTATTGTGACAGCATACCAGAAAATAACGACTTTTTCACATGCAAAAGAAGGAACTATTTGGTTATGTAAATGCCTTGATTTGATCCATCAAGAATATTATATTACGTTACATGTTTATTTTTGAGTGTCAGTTCGGTGTGGGTGTGTCCTAAAGCGCATCGACGTCAATCCATTGAGCCGGATGCAGGGATTCGTCAAAGACTGTATGTTCATGGAAATTGCTTTATTTATGCTTTGATTGAAACAAAACGCTTGAAAACTGCTCTTCTGAATCGTGAAAATGTGAAAGGTGTGTAACTTGAGTCGAGCTGGACAATTCAGTTCGGTTTATTTATGTAGCGCCAATTCACGACAAAATTTAGCACGGAAGAGCAAAGTAAAACAATCATGGAGGAAACGGGGAGTTCTGTGTTGTAGAGCTCCTGTAATTCCTCCTTGTTGACTTTCCTTTTTCTCATTGTTCATAAAGACTCTGCTTTAACTCACTTGCCGCATAGCTAAATAAAGATTTGCTGCAAGGCGCATACAGGAAAGGGTATGGCTTAAAGTAACAAGAAATTTATTATTAAATGGCTGGGGAAAAATAAAATAGTGGTACATTTTCATTCATTTTGTGTTACTAAATGCAGATAAGAGTACTTAAGAAGCCATGATTAGAGAAATTTGGTTATGTTTGGTGGGGTGAGGGTGGGAGCTTCATGGTTGTGTAGGCAAATCCACGTTATGCCTTCTGGAGCGATAAAATTACAGCTGTGTGTGCATGTGAGTGTCCATGTTTGCCTGCGAGTGTGCGTGGAGGAGGGCAGTCAGGCGCAGCTGTACCTGCCTTCGCTTGGCAGAGTACAGCTTTTGCCAGCTTAGAAAAGCAGAAGGTTTTGATATGGCAGAGAAGCAGTCATTTGGCTGATCTAATGGTGGCTCCCCTGGGGTCCGTATCTCTTTGCAAACACAGTGCGGGGGGACAGCGAATGGAGTATAGACCCATAAAACCACAGGAATATTTTGTCAAATCCCGCCCCCCCCCCACTACTCCCAGCCTCTCTCCGCTGATATTACCAGCATATCTCCTGTAAATTCCCCCTCTTTTCCTCTCATCTATTCAGATGTCATTTGCACACACACTCACGCGGATAGGGGCAAATGCACCAGAGAGCGTCTATGAGATCATCACTGGCCTGTTCTGTTTTACTTGATTGCAGCTCAGATGCCTCCTTTTTTTGTCAATGTGCATTGCTGCAGGTGAATGCAGATCTAAAGAAAATGTTCACCTTAGGGATGTCTTCAACGTTCTCCTCTCTCATCTTTCAAAGACAATTTCTCCTGAAGCCTTTCATGCCCCTCCCCCCCTCGCCCCTCGTCTCCCGCGCTGCTCCACCCTCACACTCTTTTCATTTTAAAGTGGGACTCGGTTCCCTGCCAGCTTGTCCCCGAGCCCAGCTTGTTAAGAGAGACACTGGTGCATGGTCTTCCTCACCTTCCCACTCCAGTTCCTTTTAATTAGACCTCTGTTCTTTTGTGCATGTGTTTACAATAGGGTATATTAGTGTGTATGTATGCGTGTGTGTGTGTGTGTGTGTGTGTGTGTGTGTGTGTGTGTGTGTGTTTGTGTGTGTGAACTGTAAGAATAGCTGTTGACATCACAGCAGCTTTGTTTATTGTTTATTGTTCTCTTAGTAAACCAAAGCATTTAACAACAGTGTATGCTTCAACCCAGTCTGTAAAACTTAAATTAAGAATATGTTGAGTTGTTAGACCACTATGTCTTGTTTAATTTGTTTTTAGTTTTTTGTTGTTTTTTTAAATAAATGAAGCTTCCTTAATTCTGTTTTTCTTTGTTTTGGAGATGCTGATTTTATGTAACCTTTGTTAATACTTACAAAAAAGGATGTCTGGCTTTCGGGGGGAGCGGAATTTCAGAATGAACCTTTGCAGGTGAATTTAGTGTAAACTTTAAACTTTTGAACGGACATGTCCAAAAACTACCCTGTGCACTTATAAATACATCACAGATTTTATTTTAAAATGACAATTAAATATCGATGGACAACTTTAAAAGTTGTATGTTGTTTCTCTTGCCAACATATGCTTTTTCTCTATTAACGTCTGTAAAGACAGAGGTTATTTCTTGATCTTTCGAACTTCTCTCTCCTGGATCTCTGCATCCCTACTGCTCCTGTTGATTACATGGGGAACAGTAACACCCCCGGCTGAAGGCTTAACATCCATGCTGGTGGAGAGGACAGAGAGGTTGTTGTCACCTTTGTGGTAATAGAATCAAACCTGCCGTCTGTCTCCTCTTTACAAGAGAGAGCGGCTCTTCTCCTCTTTCATATAATCCCATTAACAGCACTTTGCTGAAATAAGGTCTGCCCTGATTTTTTCTGCAGCCTGCTGTTTAGACAGAGGGCAGGATGCAGGGTTTTTAACACCATGATCTCCCGGCCCTATCTGCAAGATGTCTCTTTCACCCTCTTTCTGATTTTTGGCAGAAATATGGGGCTATTATTCATTTTCGTCAATTAAGTGATGGAATATTTTTGCTCTGCATTGCAAAAATATTCCAGCCCCTCCAAAGTTTGTTGCGTTTGCAATGATACAAACAGAAACTTTGCTGTATTGTACTTGAATCTTATGCGATCACAAGTAAAACAAATCCATAATTGTGGGGTGGAATTGAAATGACACTTGGTTTTCAAAGTATTTTACAAATTTACAAAGTGCAGTTTGCGTTTGCATTAAAACTGTGGCGACTTTTCCCCTGTGACCCACAGTTTAGTGCAGCTGGCTGCTTTCAGAAGCCCAAAGATGCCCCATTTCCAGTTTGGCAAAAGCCATTTTGAGGATACAAAATAATATTTTATCCAAGATCTAATTTTTTTTGCTGATTAAGGCTAGAATTACGCTTTTCTTCAGTAGGAAAGGTATGTATCTTCCCAATACATTTAAGTTTGTGGTTGTAATGTGACAACCCTCCCCGCCCCCCCACCTACCAAAAAAAAAACCCAACTGTCTTTAAATGTGCTTTTAAAACAACTCGGTCTAACTTTACATTTTGCAATGTCTTAAGGTTCGACTTTTAAACTTTTAAGATACTTATTAAGCTTTACTGGCAGTTTACTTTTTTTCATATCAAATTTGTTTAAAGGAATGAATGACCTTCTAGCCAGTAATCCTGTCAAAGCAGTCGGTGCTTGTTTGTACACCTGGCGATGTTTGTGTTTGCTCGCTTTCGCTGATTCAAAGGGAGGTTCCACACCCATGTCTTGAGCTTTCTTCAAAGCCAACTGTCTTACAAGTGTAACCATGATCCAACCACTAAGATCTTATGGCAGCCGGGGTTGTCCCCGTAGCCTGAGCCAGGCTCTGATGATAGCCTTTGCTGTTTGGAGTTCGTCTGACCTCAAAGGTCCAAAGTGAAATAAGGAGGATTTTCAAAGACGTGGTCACACAGCTGTGAGGTATAACCACAAACAGCAGTGAAGCTGTGGGCACCACTCTGTTCCAGGATGAGAAAGAGAAACACCCACGGAGCTCAGAGCCATAAATTCACACTGAACCATCAAAATTGGCCACCAGAGTGAACTCTGCTGCAGGCTGTGAGGATCTAATAATCAAAGGTTAATTTCTTTTTACCTCCAGAGGTATGAGTTAAAAACACCTAACTTAAGCATACTTGCAAAAGTATTCTTTTTTTATACATTGCAACTACAAACTTCAATGTATTTTGATAAGATTTCACATGGCAGATCTGCACACACAGTAGTTATGATGTGAATACATGGTTTTCATTATCTCTCACGACGCAGAAAAGCATCACCCTGATACGCAACGTCCAGTAGACGCAAGGCTTCATCGTTTGGTTCCACATAGTAATCACTCATGGGATCTAGATAAAAAATGTCTGCCACATCTTTCACTTTTATTTGTAAAAAACATTCTGCCCCTGCAATGTAACAAAAAGGCATAAAGTTCAAAAATATTTTTACAACGAGGGACAAGATGACTAATGACACAGAAGCCAAGCATTTCTGAAACTGCTGCCTCGTCCGTCGCTGTCTGTGGCCCTTCAGTTTCCCTTTCAGTTCGGTGAGCTTTGCTACAGAACATGTTGGCTGATTAGACCCGGTGGTCTATCAACTGTTTACAATGGAGGGCGGTAGGATTAATCAAATCCCCACACATCCGGAGAAAGGCTGGACTCTGCAAACACAATCAGAACTGACTTTGTAAAGGAGAAGTGCGAGTTAGTGGGTGTGATTATGTGTGCGAAGACCGGGAGGAGGAGGTCGGAGCAGAAGACGGAGGAGCGATAAGCGCAGGAAAGAAAACTGAATGAAATTAGAAATGGGTCTGATTTAAATAGGTCAAATCAGGTATTGTGTGGAATTATATTTCCTCCAGGCCAAAAACGTTGCTTTGCGTTGGGGCAGACAGACACAGATGGTCTCGTTCTACCTTCCCGGAGCCCAAACACTGTCCATCCTCTGTTACTGGAACGGCTGGCTCCTAATTATTTGCTTATCTCTGCTCCCATCCGAGGAGAAAATGCAGCGTTGCACTATCACTTTAGAGGGACACTGATCACAAGAGCAACTCATCTCCACCGAAGTAGATTGCTCCCCCTCCCCCCCTTTTTTTCGCATCCCCACCTTCGTCTCCCGCTGTGCGACGGATGGAGATGAAGAATCTTCTGTGTTTTCTGCTCAGAAAAGTGGAAGTTTGAGCCAGAGAGATGGAGCGAAGCTTCAAAAGGCACATGTAATTGAGCAGCTCTAGATAGGCTATCTGGGAACATGAAACAGCAACAGTTGTGACGGAGGGTAATTGCCTCCCCGGGCTCATATAATGCCTTGTCGAGTCTTTAAACTTGAGCAAACTGCTGGAAGTTCTTATGTCAGCAGGTAATTGGTTCCAGCATCAGCAGCTATGTGGAATGAAGGAAAGATTGGATTTTGTGTATTTGTGCATTTGGATGAAAAAAGGTTGCCAAAAAAGATCCTCAGAAAAGAGAATTGTTTTATAAGGGCTTGTCTGAGAGTCCAAACTAGAGGTGCTGCGATCAATATGTTGTGGTCAGTTGCCAATCTCCAATTTTATTGGTACAACATAAAAAAGCTATTAAAACACCAATTTTGAAGAATCGTGTCAAAACAAATAATAGGTAAATATTACGCCCTGACAATGTCACTAACAAGGAGCTAGTAAATAGACAAATTCAATTCTTGGCATATTCATGTTCAAACTTAGAATCCCGGTTCTAAGTAAAAAAAAAAAAAAGTTTTTTTATGAAGCCAGTAGCATAATCACTAACACGTCGAGTGGAGCAAAAAAACGGCATTGGCACACTCTCTAATGTATGTCCTTTCCTTATCGTACCTCTTACCCAGGATCTGCTCCAAAGAATACAACAGGGCTTGTTTTAAGTTATTTTTGCTTGTCTCTACTAACTGTAGTAAAGTTTGAGTCTTCTCTCAGTAACAGCTTCCACACATGTTGTGCATTAGATTATATACATACCTGTGGATAGAAAAAGTAGGTTTTTTTTTCATATTTTCAAGATTTATACTTTCTACAAAACTGCTATTTCTGTATCCCAATAACACTGATTAATAGCAAGTCCTCATGACCAACTTTCCGTTTTGTGAGAAATCAGTTCAATCTGCTCCCTTTGCTGTCTAACATGAGCATCGCTGGGAAGTTTTAAACTGATTGGCTTTGAATGGTATTTCATGAACATTTTACGCCTGCAGTAAATGTATCCCTCGCTGTTGCTGACTTTAGAGTTTTCAGAGTCCTAAGCTGTGCGGGAAGAGCACTAATATGGCCTTAACTGTCAGGATGGTGGTTCACCTCTCTGCTGGCCTCTTTCCAAACCCCTTCCTGGCTGGAGATTGCAAAGTGGGACATTGGAAAGGATATGCTTTATTATCTGCCTCCTGCATGATTAATTGAACATCTGTTCACTTCATGACAACTGACCCCAATTCCCCACTGTTTATCCTCTGTATATACAGTTAATAAGCCTGCAGTGAAAGTGTCACATCAGAGGTCAAGACTTCACTTTTGGCAGCCATCTATATTTCACTGCTGCGATGTCAGCTTTTGGGTCTAGCTCGACGGTTTGCCTTTTCGCTGATGAACCCTGGCGGAGAGAGTTAAAGTCTGAGCGGAGATCCGAAATGAATCCTGGATCATTTTTGGTTTTTTTATGCTAGAGAGGTCTTGTCACCAGTTGGCTGGCCCCCCCACAGATGTGGTGTGAAGCTGAAGCCTCCCTCCTCCTCTCCCTCCTGATTAGCAGAGTCTTTGTTCCGTTGGTGGTGGCACGCCATGAGGCATGATTGCAGTGGGCAAACTGGCAGCTTTAAAGAAAGCCTGCCGCTGTGCTGATCTGCATCACACTTTACCCCCCTCCTCTCTCAGCATAGGGGAAATCAAATCAGGTTTTGTTTGTTGTTTGGTCTCTGAGCATTAGGCCTCTTTTTAAGACTCAGGTATTGTGATTTTTTTTTCAGCTCGATCCATGTACAATTTCCTAGACAAAGGGATGTTTTAGTGCCGGTGAAGAATATGTGAAGCAGAACCAAAAAATTACTTTCTGTTAATGAAGTATTGGTATAATTAATTAAAGTTTTTGATTTTATTTTTTTTTTTCGTGTGCGTACTGTGAGTAAAGCATTTTTTATTCACCGATTGTTATCTTTGTTTTTGCAGGCTGCTTCGATGGCGCTGAGCAGCTTGGGCCATGTATATACCGCCATAGGGGACTATCCGAACGCCCTCGCCAGCCACAAGCAGTGCGTCCTGCTGGCCAAGCAGTCCAAGGATCAGCTGTCTGAGGCTCGTGAGCTGGGAAACATGGGAGCCGTCTACATCGCCATGGGAGACTTCGATAATGCTGTTCAATGTCACGAGCAACACTTGGGCATCGCTAAGGCCCTGGAAAATAAAAGAGAAGAGGCCCGCGCTTACAGCAACCTTGGCAGTGCCTACCACTACCATCGTAACTTTGACAAGGCCATGTCCTACCACACCCACGTACTGGAGCTTGCGCAGGAGCTGGAGGAAAAGTCCATCGAGATGAGGGCGTACGCAGGGCTGGGTCACGCTGCTCGCTGTATGCAGGACTTGGAGAGAGCCAAGCAGTACCATGAACAGCAGCTGTCAATCGCTGAAGGACTGAAGGACAGGGCTGCAGAAGGAAGAGCATCCTCCAACTTGGGTATGTATGTCAAACGTTTCAGTTGATTGATGAGTGACAACAGGATATCAACTTAAACGTTAAGGAGATGGGAAGGAGATTTAACTTCCATAAGGTTTACATAGCACTTTTCCAGTGATACAAACCATTTAAGGCACTAGAGCCACATTGGTAAGTGATTTTTCTTTAATTTAGAAGCAGCAGTCAATCAGATCAATCAGTTGCTGGTTCACTCCAGTTATTAGAGAGGTTAATCATTATTTATATCAGAAAAGCACTGAGATGTTGTCACAGTGCTGTATGAGAAAGATGTTACTGCAAAACAGGGTTTTACCAAAAAGACAAAATGAAAGCAAAGTTAATATTTTAATCTGTATTTAGCTATTAATATTAGCATTTAGTGCTTATAGTAATAACACAATTTGAGAGAGGATACTTCTACCTTACCACTGATATTTGTGAAAGACTGGCAACATTTCCAAATCTTGCATGTGGCATGTTAAACAGAGGATGGCAGCTGAAAAACATTACACAGGGCAACTTCACTGTGGTGTTTTTATCCTTTATGCTGTCTGCTGAAAGTTTCACGCTCTCTCACTTTCTAGTTGAACGAACCACTTAAATGTCTCAACATGTTATGGAAAATAGTTTCTCTTTAGATTCTCACATCTCTGTGCTTCCTCTGACTGTAAACACCTTACTGACCCTGAACATAGTTAACATGAGGTCTTCTTCACTCACTAACAGCTTTCACATGAAAGAGTTTTTGTGGTCAGCTTTCACTTTTTGTTTCCATCTGGTCACCAGTCAGGTCAGACCAAGAAAAAACAAACAAACAAACAAAAAACAACAAAAGAAAAAAACATCCACTTCTGGTCACCACTTGCCTTCTTATTGCATCTCTGTTTGGAATAACCCTTTGCATGACTGCAGGCGTTTCCTTGAAGATAACCCAGCCAGTCACAGAGCAAGCTACCAAATGCCACACAGAAAGGCCCAGTTTGAACAAAATCCCATTTTTAAAATGTGACCCAAAATGCTGCATGTTGAAAATACCAGTGTGGCTTGCTATATAAGACATCAAGGCAGCTAACATGATAGACGGTGCCATTTCTAAAATTCTGGGAAGTTATTAAATCCAGATTTATACAATCTTCTGTCTCAGACATTAGGAGACACACAGTTCAATACACCTGCACAGCTATGAGTATAAGGCAACTTAACATTTATATTCAAATTAAACAGTGAAGAAGAAACCACGTATATTTAAAAAATGATGGAACAGAAAATCCAAATGGGAATTAAGGACAACAGTGATGTAGTAATAACACAACTCATTACTTGTGCTATAAATACTAACACAAGTAATAAGTAATAACTAAGTAATAACTTGTTGGCATTAAAAACAAGCCAACAAATCTCAACTCACCAACAGTAAAAACATTTTATCAATACTTAGATGTTCAACAGTCAGAAAGAAATCAGAGATAAGTCAAACTTCTTTTAAGATTTTTTTGCAGGCCTCCAGGTGTGTTTTCTTCTCTCCTCCATATCTACTGATCAGACTGCATGAAGAGGGCACTGTCTGAAACCTCTGTTAAGGCCCCACTCAGCTGTCAGCTTTGATGACTGAAGTCATGCATCTTCACTGTTTGCAGTTGAGTTTAAAACAAAGATTTGCATTTGATTAGTTAATATGACGTGGCCTACTTTGGTCTTTCAGTTGTGAAATTATCCATGCAGGTTAATGGCACAAAAAAGTCTTTCCGATTTATGTCTGCAATCCACACATTTAATACTATTTCCTCAGGTTCTACCAGACATATTATATTTTTGGCAGTTCATGTAGTGGAAGATTAGAGATATGTCAACTTTATGAGTTAGAAATGACAGAGTTCAAAAACCTTTTGGGTAAGGAGACTTGGGGGATGTTTCAGTGTTCTCAGCAGTGAGCAATTGATGTTTGTTGTAGTTTTGTTTGTTTTTAACTTTGAAATTGTTGCTCTGACTTTGCAGCTAATAGTAATAATCAGTAATATCCAGTAAGAAGAAAAATGTTGGCGTAGTAAAGAGACATATCTGCCATTGACTATTTTGTCAAGTCATATTTCTAGTCCAGAGAAACAGAAAGTCCTGCAGTAAAATTTTTCAGACTTTCAGACAGACACCCTGACCACCTTAAACGTGAAGCAAAGTGAAAAAAAAGTTTTCTAAAAGTTAATTATTCTGGACAAGTAAGCTTGTTTTGTTTTCTGTTGAGTTTACAGCAGGAGGGTCTTCATTTCCTGTTTGCATTTCCACAATGCCTCGGGCTACATTCCTTTGTCTTCATTTAAATGAGCTGTTTACTTTTTTCCGAAGATATTTATGGTCCGTATGTCAGAGATGTTTATGCTGCTTTTAAGAGAGACAATCAGTATGTTGAATGTGGTGCCATTATTTAATTTCCAGCTGTTGTGTTGTGTGCTGAGGATGTGAGAGCTACATTTAATTCCTGTTGTAGAAAGAGCCTCACAGATTGTGCAAGATTAGATAACAGAGAAACAGCAGAGTAAGCTGAAAAGTTTTGTTAAAATCAAATAAAAAAAAATCAAAATCAAAAAAAATCTTAAATGTAACAAATCTTCTTAAATGTGTTAAAAAAACAATTTCATCATATTTATTCAATTACTTGTTATTTGTGTAATATGAGAGGAAAACATATTACACAAATAACAAGTAATTGAATAAATATGATGAAATTGTTTTTTTTTTTAACACATTTAAGAAGATTTGTTACATTTAAGATTTTATTACAAAACCCTGTGCTCGGCTTTCTTTTATTTCAGACTTTAATACAGAGGTTCCTAAACTGTGAGGCGCCCCTAGAGGGGGCACCGTGCCATTGCAAGGGAGAGGCGGGATAGATGAACAAAAATTAAAAAAAAAGATTGTTTCAATGACAAGACCAAAGTCTAACTCTCCCTATTGTAATCCACAGGGGGCCCAGAAAGTGTTTGGAAACCACTGGGACTGCCCAGGAGAAAAAGTTTGGGAACCACTGCTTTAATATACATATCAATATTTACTTGATTTTTATTATTTAAATGAGTGAATTTATATAATTATATAAATGAATGGGCTTAGACCACAACCACCCACTCATGATTGCGTTAGGAAATGATAACAAATCATCCAGAGATTCTTCAAGTCCCATTTTGTAAACATCCTCTGATCAGTCAGAGGAAGAAACCAACTACAGACCATCACCTGCTCATTTGAAATCTGTTGTATATCTCGATCCTTTAAGAAATCTATGAAGTCGTGATTGATTTGGCAAACATGTCCACACGTGTAGTTTTAAATGCTTTCTTTTTTGTTTTCTTGCTGCATCTGTTTTTTGTAATGTCCTTGATGCAGCCATATCATTTGCTTCCTGTAATATAAGTCAGTCCACACGTTTGTAAGTGGAAGAGATGTCTCTCTTTTTTTAAAGCTTTATTACTTAATTTGAAGCTCTTTTTTTAAATGCCGCTTTAAGAGAAACACCCAAAGAAGGCCTGGATCAATTAAGCTGATGGCTACATGTCACTTTATAACCTTTAATATGTGCTGGTTCTGATCAAATATCCATGAATAAATAAATGTAGTGCTAACAAGATTCTACATGCTAGTACTGCATTTACCATGGCAAGCTGGGAAGCCAGGTAAAGAAAAACCCGTCTGATCAAAATCATAGAACTTCAATGCACAGAATGTGATTTGTCCCACTGTCTCACTGCTTTGGTTAAACACTTTCTAATCTCCTCAATGACATAATTTCGTCAAACAATCCACCTTTAATCTACCTAACCAAGTGCTAGCGCCTTAATATGCCAAAAAATGAAATTAATAGCAGGGGAGCCCTTCGCAGTCGACTAAAACGCATACAGCAGGAGCCTCAGGGTGTAAAACTGCCCTTTTGGCTTTTTAGTATCCTATTAGATATATTAGATCAGCAGCTCCTCAATATTTAGACCAGCAATTACAACCAGACCTGGATGACTTATGACGGCCATTAAGGTGATGGTAAACCAGACTCTAATGGACAACTAAGAGGTACGATAATTCCTTCCAAATGAATTATTCCTTAACCTAACATCTAAAATTGCGGAGGCAGACAGTAGGGTTAATCGGGCAAACATAAATTGAAGCCGTGCTCTGCTCTGCTTCGCCACACCTGATGGCCGCTTTTAGCTTCAGCGCCAGCCTAATTTTAACCCAGGGACCTGGGAACAGGTTGACATAAATTAGATGCTTCAGTGAGAGCATTTTATGATTTTTCACTACATGTGAGCTTTATTATGAGTGGGCACTCTGTGTCAGGCGGAAAATTTATTCCTCTGCTACATGCGGCGTGATTGCATGAGAGAGTGTGAGAGCACTTTTATTCATCATAAACTGCGATATTACAGTTCGCCTGGTTACGACGGCGAAATGATAATCCAGCTGATTTAGTGTTAGGAGGCCTCGAATTGATGACGGAGCACGTGTTGAGTGAGCGGGGTGGTGGCAGCGATGCCTGTTGCTCCGCAGGACAGTGATGTGGACGAAGCAACACTTGACATCCAGGAGAGAGAGAGAAAGCCTGTTGTCTGGCTCTTAAGCGCTACCTAAACTGTTAGCACTTCTCGCCTGCTTTCTGCCTCTTTACTTTTTCCACGCTTCCTCCTCTCACTCTGCCTCTCCTCTCACCCCTACTGATTCCAATCTGCAGCTGTCAAGCTCCCAGTAATTGAAACTGACTTGATGAATCGCTTAATTACCTTTAATAGCTGATTCGAGAGGAACTGAATAATGAAGATAACGGAGAATGAAGTGGAGGTTGCGAAGCGTCGGTCTGTAATTGCCCCATTGTTGTTATTTTTTTGTTTATGGCAGGAGGGCGTGCGTTGTTTTTTCCGCCATCGATGCCCACGAGCCTGCTTAGCACAAGAAAATATGGGGCTAAAACTAACGGGATGTTGTTTCCTCGCTTCAAAAAACCCCCCAAAAAAGAGGAGTTGATGATCGCGAGAAGATTAACAAGTGAAGATGAAAGCTGTAAACATTGTGCTGGTAATGGGAAGGAGAAGTCGCAGAAGCAGAAATGAGCAAACGCTTATTATAATTGCATGTGGGGTGGATGACATAGCTCTGAGGGACGGTTGTGTAAAGATTGCAGCACTTTAATATCTAACCGTAATGCCCAGCGGTACCAACACCATAGGCTCAGAACACTCTGACCCATAAAGGACATGGAAATTTTGCATTCCAGTCTTATTTATAATTCATCAATCGGCTAACTTACCCTTCAGTCAGCAGTATTTCATGTCTGAGACAGGACATAAGCTTCAGGCTGCCACGCAAAATGCTCTGGAAAAGCATCCCCCCGTTTACAGACGTCTGATACATTATTGTCACAAAAATTCCAGAAAATCAAAAAGTTGTCGGTATTGAAAAAATTTAGTGTATTTAATACAAAAACATGGTTTAAAGTTATGGTTGTTTATTCAGAGGGAAAAGTTACTCAGACCAGTCCTGCCTTGTGCTCACATGGGCCAAAAGATTTCAAAAAGCAACACACCATCCACTGATCTGAAGAAATTAGTCTTTGACATCTACCAGTTTGGAGATGATTACAGAATCAACCAAAGTTGCCTCAAGAATTCATTGCCTGTGCTCATCCAGGAGGTCCCAAAAGGACCCAGAACAAAATGTAAATTGAATCTTTTCATATGAGATGAGGTCTACTTTTGATGAATTTCAACATCTGTATTCATGGGGAAGAAAAATAATTATTTTCATCTCATAAAGATAGTTTTATAGAAAAGCTTGCATTGGAGCAATGCAATGTTAGTCACAGTGACTTTACTAGAGCACCTGAATGCCCTCTTGAAAACATTTTCTGCAGCATTAAACAGCAAACAGTACCACGTACATAACTGGAATGGCCAGGCTAAATGCATAGTATGTGTATAATTAAGCCTCTCCCTACTACAAAACACTGCAGCCTCACTTGCCTCAGTTAAGGTCCATGTTTATAGTTTTGACTGGGCAAAGGACCAAAAAAGAACACAGAGGGTCGTTTTACCTTTGCCAAAAACATCTTGATGTTTTGTTAAATCTGCTGACTCTTCAGAAGAAGAGCATCATGTAAACATGATGGTGGTAGTGTGAGGGTTTGGTGCTACTTTGCTACATTTTAGTCATGTGTGTCTTGCCATAACTGATGGAACCATGAATCTGCTCTCATCCAGACAATCCTGAAAGAGAATTCATTTTGTGACCTCAAGCACAAAACTTTGGTTATCCTGCAGGAAAAGCACACCATTGGATATTCTTTGGAATCACCTTAAAGAGGCCATTCATGCTGGGGAATCTTGTAATGCAGCTGA
The DNA here is from genome assembly GCA_903067075.1 of Micropoecilia bifurca. Taxonomy (NCBI): domain Eukaryota; kingdom Metazoa; phylum Chordata; class Actinopteri; order Cyprinodontiformes; family Poeciliidae; genus Micropoecilia; species Micropoecilia bifurca. Next base: position 66,036 of record CAEGAF010115640.1, read on the forward strand.
ATTAAAGTAATTCTGCAAATTAAAGTGGGACAAAATTCCTCCACAGTGATGTAGAAGACTCACTGTAAGTACTTGATATGCGCTTTTACGGCCCAGCATACAGCAGCCCCACAGCTTACGACCTGTCTCCGATTACAAATATGTTTTGCTATAATTGACATTTGTGATATTCTCCAAACCTAAGTGTGTTTTTTTTCTGTTTAGCTTCAAATAAACATTTAACAAGCCGTTTGGAATGGCTTGTTGTTGTAGCTTTGCCATTATGTCCTTGTTGTCCTGGAATCATACCTCCTTATTTAGCCGCGTGTCTCAAAGAAGTCGCATGGAGGGTTGACACCATCAGCTGGAAGGGCCAGAACCAAAAGTCCTAATTAAGCCTCTCTTCCCCCACTTTTCTTCTTATACAGCCTCCTCGGGAATCAGTTTCTGCTGATCTGCACAAAAAACACCCCAAAAGCAACAGAGAGAGGAAAACAACAGTGGGGGAGAGGACACAAACACATTCAGAATCAGAGTTTTGTACTGAAATGCTCTGTAGTTTGGATATTTTTCTCTGGTGTCGGGAAAACAGAAAGCAACTTCCAGTTGACGTTAAAGTGCTTTGTGACCTTGGTTGACAAACTCCTTGGGCTTATAAACTTTTCCCAATAAAAGCTTCTGCTGTTTTGCGAGGCATGAGAGGATAAGCTTTGGGAAAGCAGCCAGAACATCAGTTGCATAACGCTGCTCTGACCAGACATCTGATCTAGGCTTTACAGCATGTCTGACAATGAGCTGCATAGTTATGCTGAGCTATGTGTTTTTATTGGCAATGCTTATTGTAAGCTACATTTAATGCAGTTAACGCTGCTCTTGAGATCAGTAAAACCCTGCATACTGAAATGGAAAACTTGTTAAATTTTGTAAATGATCACAATATGATGAAATACAAAAAAAAACAAAAAAAAAAACTCTTTTTGGGATATGGAACGAAGAAACAAACTGAGTTCTGTTCATGTTGATAGAAAATGAATTTACATTGCTCTTTTCTGGTCATATTGACGACTCACAGCACTTGATGCTACAGCGTCGTTCTCCCCTTTGCTTTCGCATTAACATGTCAGATCAGTGGGGAACTTTAGGATCAGGTGCCTTGCTCAACTGGCAAGAGGTGAACCTGAAATCAGACCTTCAGCTTTTATAATTGCCAGACCCCTTACTCTTCTTATTATGCCAGAGTAAATAAACAAAAAAAGAAAAAAAAAACAAAATAAAAGCAGAGCAGTTCCAGTTTCTGGCAACATATGCTGAATGTGTTTTACAATGACAGTAGAACTGCTCGGCCTCGCTTGATCATATCCTTACATTTAAAAAACTGTTTTCATTACTATGTCATTTTTGGCTGAAGCTACGCACCTCTGATGTTTTAGATCTCTGCGATGGATCTACACAAGGCGATAGTTTTCCACACATACTGTAAGCATTTTTGCATCCAGGCCAAAGAGTTCAACTGCTCTCACATGTTTGCTGTGACAAATTTCTACCCTTTCTAAAACCTCCCCTTTATACACCGATTATTGCTGGTTTGTCACATAAAAAGCGCTGTAGAACACATAAATGTTTGTGGTTGTAATGCGACTAATTATTAAAAAAAAAAAAAGAGGTATGAATGCTTATGCAAAGCGCTGTAGCTTTTTGCGTCGAAATAACCAAAATAATGAGGAGAAAACAAGTATCCCTTATCGCGCCTTGTAGCAGCAGCTGCTGCTGCGTCATCATCGCTGCTTTGTGGTTGTTTGGACATAAATCTAGTACTTTTCTAGCCTTTATTTTCCCTTTCAACTGCCCACAGCTGGAGCAGACCACAAAACAGGGACCAGACTCGCCTGGAGCACTGAAGAATAGAGATTATTCTGTTTTGTTCCTAAGCCTCTGGAAGCAGCAGCGAGTCTAGATGTATTATTAGTCTGACAAGGACGGGGAGTACGAGAGGCCTGAGTTTCCAGTGGAATTTAGAGAGCTTAATTGCTCAGACAGGATGAATGAGGGAACCTTGTGAGGAGAGAGGCGGTAAAAGTAGTTGGTAGCTCCACATACAAAAGGCCTCTTTCCAAGGTGCTAGTGACAAACCTCCAATCTCTATTAATTCTCATGTAAATGCCAGCTGGCCAAAATACAGGAAGCAAATGGAACCGTGGTCGGAGAGGTGGCGTGACGCTGGAGTTAGGAGCATGCCGCTCTCGTGTTGTTCTGCCTGAGAGATTTGTGCTTGTGGAGCTTTCTAGCCAGGCCTCAAATTTCTGTTTGCTGAAAAACACCAGCACCAAATCGCCCCCCTTCGTATGACTATGCACCGAACTAGTGAAGTGGACTAAAGAAGTTCTGTGAAGCACACTCTCAGTCTTTGTCCTCACTAATGTGTTGTTCACCATGTGCTGCTAATATTCCACTCGCTGCAGTGCTATTAAATGTAACAAAAGAGCTACGGCATCCTTCTGAGCTAAGCAACTGTGCCCTTTTCCAGGAGCATCTGCAAATTCAGCATGAAATGCAATCTGCAGGAGATGGTGCAGTGCAACAAAAAATAGTTCATTCTGAACAGTGTACTTATAAGCAGTTCTTGGAATCAGATGTGTATGTGTGTGTGCAAACAGGTCAGGGATTGTGTGCTTAGAGAGCAGAAGGTGGGGTGAAGGTCATTACGAGTTGAAAGGACAGCGGATCAGCTGGAAGACTCTGCATGTTGTTGTTGGATGACCACTTGCAGGGCAATCACCCACTTGTCTATTTTCTCTGTTTCATATATATTTCTCATGTCTGTGTGTCAGTTAGATCGCAGGGAATCACTACGCACATAAGTAAGGATTTAGTACCTTAAACCAAACTCACTTCAGTTCCACCCATTTCAGTGGTTTCAAGGAGACTCTTCAGTCTGCTACTTCTAGTTCACACCGCAGGTCGTTAAATGCTCTGCTGATTTCTTTATAAAGCAAGTTTAGGCTCTTAAATACTAATAACGAAAATGTTCTACGGCCAAAAAGAAGTCTATCTCTCAAGCTCTTGTTTAAGAGTGTTTCTCTCCCAGCAGAACAACAATCATTATGTTCCTGTTTTCGCATATTGCGATGTCCTAGTCAAAGTACAGACACAGAATCAACTGAGAATTTGTGAACTATTTTGCTCAGACTTTAGTCTGTAGTTGTGCAGAACAGGTAGAAGTACCAGAAGATTTGGTAAAGTAAAAAGTATTGAATTGGGGGATGTGAATATAAAAATATAAAAAAAATGGAAAAACATTCACCATATTCCCTCTGATTCTCCATTATGCACTACTTTTGTACTCTATTCTGCAAAATATTGATAAAACATTGTGAAGTTTGTGGTTGCAATGTGACAAAATGTAAAAGAGAGAAAGAGTCTAGGTACTAATTATCTTTGCAAGTGGCTCATACTGTTTCTGTTCTGCTTGTTGTCGAAGGAAATAATGGCTTAAATGCAATATTTCTTTGATTTCACAATGAAACCGCAGAGTATAAAAATATGTTAAGACAGAGCATCTCATTTCACATTTATAATTGGAATATAATCAGAATAGAAGAAAAAGGAATTAATGTTGAAGATTTTTGTATTTTTACATTCAGGAACTGAAGCGAGATCTACCCTACTTAACATTCTCTTATAAATTGTTTCATATTTTTACATTTATTTTTTTATCTGCATTTCTCAACATCAGTGTGGAATGCAGTTAATAAGCCATAGTCGAGGTTTGTCAAACATTCTTTGTCATTACTTATAAAAGAAACTGGAGCTTTGTGACTTTTTAATGTCAACACTGTCCTATGTCATTGGGATTTTACTTACATAGTACAATTAACTATTTCATATTTTACACATATCAGCCTCTTTCAATTAAGATTCAAGCAATGTTGTAGATTTTCTCTTATTGTTTCAGGCTGATGGTCTTTCCTTTATTCTCAATATGCCCTCCTGGTAACAGTGGGCCTTCTTCAATGCAGTAAAACTGACAAAGTGATTTACTCAGAATGTAGCAGCATATCTCACAGTCGTCAGTGCAGCCATGTTTTTATGTAAAGTTAGTTGAATAATGAACAGTGACAAGGCAACGCCAAGTTTTTAATGTCCCTGCTTACAGGGCTCTGATATACCACTGTGTAAATGGATGTGAATGAAGCGCACATGTTTAGTCAAGTGTATTTACAACACACCTTACACACTAAATCATAGATCTGATTTAATCAGAGGACTGATATATTTTCAGGTCTTGGCTGGTTATGGCAGGATGCTATTATGGCCACATTAGTTATCAATAATTACTATTCTGTCCTCACAAAGTCGTACTGGACTGAGCTAGGCAGATAGCTAACACAAAAACTCCAAACGTCGAACTGC